>JAGGAU010000019.1:16009-97597 GCA_017657275.1 Termitomyces sp. T108 | reverse complement strand
AGGGTGGGCAAGAGTCAGGCAAGGGACAAGCAGGGCTAGCAAAGGGCTGGATGTTGCTAGAGAAGCTTACAGTCAGTCCAGTGAATAGGCCAGAAGAACACTGCTATTGTTCAGCCTGGAGATATTCTATCCACAGGCTGCCTATATATACTACATCAGTGCCTGTGTTATTATTAATACTGTTTACTGATTGGGCCCTGGTATGTAATGGAGTATGACTAACAATAATTAATGCTGAGTAAAGTCCATGCATATAACTCATCAAGGCTAACTACTAAGAGACAGAAGGGGAAAGGGTGGGCCGAGCAGCTGGTCAGATCTGCTAGGAGTAGGCGTATCATTGGACTGAGCTTGGAATAGGGTTGGACATGGTCCAGAAACCAGTCCCCTGACATCAACCCCCCCTCTAAGTTTGTCACCTTGACAAACAGTGTTCATCTTCCCTGAGTTGGGTGAGAGCATTGAGCAGTATTAGTGCCACATGAAAGTGCCTCAGAAGTGCCTTGAGCATAATGCCCATAAGCATAGTCAATAACCATTGGGGACGACAGAGCTGAAGTCAGAGTAGAGAGGGCCATAGGTGAGCCAGCAGGTAGTAAAGATGCTGTTGGAGTTGGTACAGAAGACAGAGTATCCCAATCAGAAGGTTCAGAGAAGTCTGGAGTAGGGTCATGCACAGAAGCCCTAGGAGGAGGAGGCAGTGTGGACTGGAGGTAGGGTTTCAGGATGGACAATGCAGGTTCTCTAGATGGGGTTGGTGCAGCAACTGTCAGCCCAGCGTTGCAAGATCGCTGCTTCTGCGGTGCACACACCCATTCCTTAGCAATGCACTTTCCAAAGACCACAAAGGTTTCACCAATCTGTTGGTCAGTGCCCCAGATAGTGACAAAACATTGGCCTTCACTACTAGCCAAACCAACCGATAAGGTGGCCAGCCAGAAGCCAGACAGGTCATGGGCTTGTTTAAGGCCCTGTGTCAGGGGACCGGTTTCCAGACTGTGTCCAACCCTACTCTGAGCTTAGTCCAATGATACGCCTATTCCTAGCAGATCCAACCAGCTGCTCAGCCTACCCTTTCCCCTTCTGTCTCTTAGTAGTCAGCCTTGATGAGTCATATGCATGGACCTTACTCAGCATCAATTATTGTTAGTCATACTCCATTACATACCAGAGCCCAATTAGTAAACAGTATTAGTAATAACACAGCCACTGATGTAGTATATATAGGCAGCCTGTGGATAGAATATCCCCAGGCTGAACAATAGCAGTGTTCTCTTGGCCTATCCACTAAATCAACTGTAAGCTCTCTAGCAACATCCAACCCTCCACTTGCTCTGCTTGCCCCTTGCCTGACTCTTGCTTGCCCCTGTGCCTGCCTGACTCTTGCTTGACGCTCGCATTGCTGGCTCTGTGGAAGGAGTTCTACAGATGTTTAGCCTTGCCCTTACACCCTGCCCCTGATGTCCAACAACATGCGCCACAAGAGAGTCAGGGAGCTCAAGGGCACATTCAAAATGAGGGACTTTACCGTCAGTAGAGGAGAGATCCTGAGTGAGGGGGATGGCCAGGGGAGTATTAGAAGTAGAGCATGCCGCCTGTTGAGGAATACAGGAAGGGGGCATGGTAGGAGGTTGAGTAGACTCAGAGGGCTTAGGGCAGCCAGGAGGAGCAGAACAATGAGCAACTGGAGCATTACTATGCTTGGGAGTGGCTTAGGTGGTGGTGGCAATGACATGTCCACTTTCCAAAGTGGCTAGTCTGCTTTTGAGAGTGGCTAGCCTGCTTTCAAGAGCGGCAAGTGTCTGCTGCATCTGCTGCATTAGAGAAAACCAGTCAGCAGTCCAGTGAGGTTTCATGGCAGGGCTGGTCCCAACAATGGGGGGTGTACTGGAGGCCAGGTTGGAAGGGCAAGCAGAGGGGGCCACTGCAGGGGTATGAGTTGTGGGGTAGAGAGAGACCGAGAGTTGGAAGACATGATAGGGGATAGGTTGGATACTGTGGGCTAAGAGGGCAGACAGTGTAGGAGGCTGAACAACCTGTAAGGGGAATGCTTGATGTTTGCAGAACTCCTTCCACAGAGCCAACAGTGTGAGTGACAAGCAGGAGTCAAGCAAGCATGAGGGTGGGCAAGAGTCAGGCAAGGGACAAGCAGGGCCAGCAAAGGGCTGGATGTCACTAGAGAAGCTTATGGTTGGTTCAGTGAATAGGCCAGAAGAACACTGCTATTGTTCAGCCTGGGGATATTCTATCCACAGGCTGCCTATATATACTACATCAGTGCCTGTGTTATTACTAATACTGTTTACTAATTGGGCCCCGGTATGTAATGGAGTATGACTAACAATAATTGATGCTGAGTAAGGTCCATGCATATGACTCATCAAGGCTGACTACTAAGAGATGGAAGGGGAAAGAGTAGACCAAGCAGCCAGTCAGATCTGCTAGAAGTAGGCTGTCACAATCTGCCACCACTGCCGGTACCCAGCCCTGGCCCTAGTACCCTCAACCTCACCGGGTCAGCTCCACAAACCCTGGGCCCAGACCAGCCCTCTCCTGCAGCCATCAGCACAACAGCGGCCATCAACACCCATCACCACCCATGTATGCCACATCAGCGCCAACCCTGGCAAACCCCGGACGCTCACACCACCATCAGCACCCACCCTGGCAATCCCCAACCACTGACGCCACCATCAGCGCTTGCCCCGGCAATCTCCAGCTATTAACACCCCCATCAGTACTGACCCTGGCAATCCCCGGCCCATCACTGGCAACCTCTGGTGTCTTCCTTTCCCAACCAGGCAACCATCATGACTTGTGCATCAACACATCACCCTGGCCCAAGTCCCATGCCCTGCGCCTCCTCTTCAGTTGACTCCTTGCCTCCCTGCATTGTCCATGCCTCCCCTGCTCCCAAAGCAAGGTCTTTCCTTTGTGAGCTTCCTTTACACCACTTGACAAATACCGACATCTGCAGCATCCTTGCACGGTCCCTGGGCTTCAGCAAGAGCCCTGGTATGCCCATACTACGCCTTGCATGAACCCCGGGCTCCAGCAAGGACCCCTGCATTGCGACTCACCACAGAGCCCAGGCCTGAGCCCCAGAGCATGCCCACCCCCCTCATATATAAGCTGTAGTGTAGCATCTGGTACGGTAGTGTTGATATTGCCTAACTTCTTCAGTCTCTAGCTCATCTCTCTTACTATCTTGATTGATTTCTCTTATCTCATCTCTATTTCTTCTTTGTCTTGTACTTGACTCATTTGTCACTCCACTCTTGTACTACTCATCCCGTTCTCTTTCAATTTATCTGCTTTTCCCTCCTGACCTCCTTCTCTAAGTTCCTCTCTCAGTCTCTCTTGTCTCTCTCTTTTCCTCCCTTTCTTCTCGTCTCTTTGCCTCTGCCCTCTTCAAGTTCCCGACTCTTTCCACCACTTCTCCATTTTTTTCCTTTCAACCCCAGCCCCAGGACTTAGCAAGTCCCACATCTGAACCCCGGCCCGCCTACACTCTCTCCCAGGACTTATTCCCAGCCCTGGAGCTCATCCCTGGACCCTGGAGCTCCCTCAACAGCCCTGTGGACCAGCCTTGGTCCCTCCATACTTGCTTTTGCCCCCTTGATCCTGGTCCATATGCCATGCCTGCCATTTTGGTTGTGTGTATAGACTTTGTGCATGCCAAGTAAGGATTGCCCAGTGGTCTGAGCCCCCATGGTTAGCGGAACCTGACATAGGCGTATCATCGGACTAAGCTCGGAATAGGGTTGGACATGGTCCAAAAACCGGTCCCCTGACAAGTGCCTCATGAAGAATAGTGTTGGGTAGTCACTAAAGTGTTATGAGAGTCCTGGGCAGGATCTCAGTTTCTTGTGGTATAAGTGAGGTAGTATGAGTTAGAAAAGAATAATAATGCTTAGCATCTTTATGCTAAACCAAAATCCTGCCATAGATGCAGGGTGCTAGACTTCTGGCAATGTAGAGGCAGTAATTTACCTGAGTAGTACTGTTGGCAATCAAGGGCACTAACTGACAAGGCATAAGGTGACTTTTGGACTGCTGGCATTGGTGGGGCACTAGCTGCTGAAAGACCCTAGCAATTTGAGAGTAAGAGAATAAACAGACAAGTTTAGCAACTGAGTTAAAAGGTGACACACTAAGTTGAAATGTGAATCATGGAGTCTGTTGTACTCTTTCTACCACAAAGTACACTATTTATAAGGTGCTAGGTCACCATTGCTAGCTGTATGAGGTAAATAAAATAAATGAAGTATTGACACAATAAATGGAAAAGAAGTAAGTAAGTTGCCAACAGCATCTGCCAGTCAGTGTATCAACTCTATACTCTCAAGTTATACAAAGTCAAATGCATGGTGAACTGATCCTTAGTCATAAAACTATCAAGGATGTGCCTGTCTAGTAAAAACCTCATCAGCAGATAGACAGTGCTTACAAGTTGCTAGGCCTCAGCAGGCATTGCTAGAATGGGGCATGTGATGATGGGCTGCCAAAAGCATGAGATTATGAGATTGATTGGTAAAGTCCAAATGATCTGAGGGCTGATGATTGGGTAAATTGGGGGCTGCTAATTAGATATTGATGATCTAATTGTGATGTCATGTCTGATAATCATGATAAGATATGGCTGCATGTGCTAAGTCAGGTGCACTAAGATATCCCATGGCTGGTACTTCATGTTTCTACTAGTGCTGGAAATCTAAACCAGTAACAACAAAAGTTGCTAAAAATAGCTTTAGTGCATTCAGCTCAGCCAGGTACTTATCATCAGATGATCTAATATTGAGTAGTACTCACCTTTGAATTGCCTTGAAATTAAGTAGTGAATAGCCTTGAGGTTCTGTTGTGCAGTACACAGAACTTTCATTGCTGGATTTGTATATGTTTGCATGATTGATCAACCCTATCAGTACTATCACCAACCAAGAGTTGCAAAATTTTAGACAAAATCATTGATTAAAATACAGCAACCTCACCTTTCTTAAATTGGACTGAAGGAATCAGTAGACTAGTATCTTGGATAGAAACTTATCAAGTTACCTTTGTGCTAGAAGACCATTGAAGCTCCTTAGAAGGAAGCTGGACAGACAGGTTCCAAAAAGCATGGAAAACTTTTGTTGCAATATGTCACATCGCTGGTTGAATCTCTGCTCTGGCTTGGGCATGCTGACTTCATTCATGGCAAATTGGAGCAGGTAGAACAAGATATATTATAAGAGTATGTATAACAATACACAAGAGTAATTAGGAAACAGCAAACAGTGTGGTAAGGAAGATCATAACCAGTGCATGTTTTGATCTCAGCAAGGACTTTCAAGATGTTGGGGTCTTTTTGGGAATAAAGAGTGGCAACAGCCTCACCAATGAGCTCAGTAATCTTTACAATGAGAAGGTGCTGTTTAGACATGCACCGCAATTATGTAGACCAGATACAAGTTCTGAGAAATAGATTCAACAAACTGCATCATGACATGTCTGGCAGACTTTAAATTCTGATCAAAGTGAAATCATCAATTGTCATGCAAATCATAAGTTTGACCTCTACAGTCCTTCCAGTTGCATGGGACACCTAAAGATTGAGTGTATCTTCTTTATAATATATGCTACTGGTGTACAACAACTGGGACAAAATTAACAAATGGAGATTAAACCCAAGAACAATCTTTCAGAGAAATACCATTTTCTTCCAAAAGATCAAGTAATCACAATACAATTGCATGCTCAATCCGTGCCAAATTCAGAATCCGAAGGGTACTAGTATTACTATATCTAAATCTGAGAGGATCAAGGATATGGATATCCCAATGTCTTGAAAATTTGCATTTTGCAACTCCCATTCATTTTGCAACTCTGTACACGTGATAGTACCGCAAACTCCACCTATTCATCCATGTAAGGAGCATCTTGCTTTCCGAATTTGGCACTAAACTGTCGGGCCCCCGAAGCTTCGAGCCGAATATCTGAATATCCAATATTCAATCTGTACCAATGCCTTCGTCCGTCCGGCCCGACTCCCAAAACAGCAAAGGAAAATCTTATATCAACAGACGTGCATACATACACTGCAAGTCACGCCCATCGACCAAGAAGCGACATAAGGGCCCACCCAGCAGCCATTGAACCAATAGGGTAGGCAATTTTCCAATTAGAGGTCTCCATCATCTCCTTGTTAAACAGGAACTCGTGTGCTAGGAGCTACAACGCGACATCAGGCACTACAATGCACAAGAACGGATGTCCACTACCTCCACGAGACCAGTGTAGGTCAAGATGCCGGCACTCAGTGCGTCCAGTACTCCACTGACAATGAGTGCTCTTGTACTGTTGGGATTGTACGTTGACCGCACTCCCAACCCAGCAGCAATCCCGATCGGAGTTGTGATACCATACAACACGGCACCCGCAATTGGTGCCCAGCTATATGCCGGCGGTAGTTGCATCTGAGCCAGTCTTGAGCCAGTACCCAATCCCTCGAATGTTTCTCATTTCCATCTGAGTCACGGCAACAATTCATATCAATAGGAAAAACATACGGTGGAAAACAATAACCACGAAGACTATCTTGAATTGTTCATCTACGGCAAGCGCGAGCCCGACAAATATGCTGGCTTAATGTCAGTATTTATCGATTATCAAATACGAAACTTTACCTATGCAAGACAACCCCAAATTCTAGAATCGCAACACCAATAATCTGAGCTGAAGCATTAAATGCGTTTGTATCTCCATCGTCCTGACTTTGAACTTGAGCTGAAATTGCATTCGATTTTTGTGCATCAGGCTCTGGACCATGCGCAACATACGATCCAACGTCATGTCCATGAGAGTCTAGGGAAAGCAAAGTGTCGTCATCGATCAACGCGAGACGTACGCGTTGAATTCAACACGAACCATAACCATTTCCAAGCCTTTTCAATTTGTATGTTCCCCACCTGAAAGCAACTAGCTCAATGATGAAGATGCCAAAGATGCTGAGCATGTACAACGCCAGGGCATACGGCTAGCATCGCAAGATGAGCAATTCCATCTGATGGGAACAGTTATGACAGCACAGACGTAGACAGTCCATCCTTCCCCGAGACATGGGGATCCCAGGGCATCAAGGGCAGGTGGGAGTAAGTGAATAAATGCAGTTGCGATCTGTGGGGGAGTTGCCCTCAAATAAAATGATCAAACAGATTACGGACTTACAATGACACCTGACCCAAAGTATTTGGCAAAGCTAGCACAATGACTCAATCATTTTTGCAAGGTTGGGAAAATGGAAATGTACTCAAAGACAGCCTGGGGCACATGGAGCCAGGATGATCGTCTGGTGAGAACAGGGAAAAGTGCGCCTAAGGATGAAGTGACGAGGATGATGAAGATGGAAGCAATTCGGAGGCCTATGAGATCGTTGGGCACTGATGTAAGATTACAATTGTCTACTTCATCAGACATCAGGTTCGAAATAGTGGGAGGTAATCAAAAGAGGATGGTGGTGGGAGGTAACCAGAAAAGTACGGGGGAAATGTTTAGTTTAAGGGTTGGCATAACCATTCACAGGGGCATTTTCAGTATTAATAAAATAGCTCACACTTCTTGTTTCCACCATGCAACGAGTACCTCACAGTCCCACGATGTCGATCATTCGGCTGGCCGTCATCAGCCCAACGGCTGCAATTTCGATCCGATCGCAGAGCATCTGGAAATGAAGCGTTTGGTCTGGCTTTATAAATGGCGGCTCGTCAACTGGGAGGTCTCCTGTGCTGAGGATGCGAATCTTAGAGCAGGACGGATGAAATGTGTAGGGGAGAAGATAAGGTGGAAGAACATGGAAGAGAAGAGAAAATCATGGAAGGACAAAGAACCAATAAGAATGCTGGTTGCAAGGAAACTGAATCAGGTGTAGGTGGGTGGGTGAATTTTGATGGTGAACTGCTATGTAGTAAGTACCTCACGCGTCGAAATATGTCCCCCTTCCCGTGCCTCCTTCCGAAGGGACGCCATTTTGCTTCGTGAGAGTGCTACACACGGCATCCGAGAGTTGGACGTTCGCCAGTCGAGCTCCTATTAGCTCGTCGATTAGGGGGTCTCCTGTGCTGAGGATGCGAACGCCACACCTGAGGTACCGTAGGCGAAGCAGGGCGAGGAAAAACCTTCAACCGCAGCTCACCGATCATTCAGGCGGGAGAACACCGGTTTCAACGAATCTATGTACATGGGAGCGACAAGGCACCTCCGGTACTTTATGAAAGAATCCAAGGTCCATCTTCCCCAAGATTTTGCAGACAAGGTTTCTTGGAATCTTCATGGATCCTATTGGATCCTATCAGTAGAACGAAAGGTATTGGTTGATGTGTATAAATTTCTAAACTTGATAGAAGTGGATATCAATAGTGGCATTGTGTCTGTAATATAAATACATGGAATGAACGTACTAAAGGCCTAATCAACCAAAGTGAGGTCAGGGCTGATATGAACTTCTCACCACCAGAAAAAAGTCCTAAAGTAAGGCTGGGGCTGATTGCATTGTGGGAGGGTTGGGGACAAAGTCCCATGCCAAATGCACAGGCCGAAGGTAAGTATGACGCAATGAAACGCTCAAGTTCAGCAGAAACCACAGTTCTAAAGTTTCAGGGGAGAGAGCCTTCAATAAGTCTAGAACATCTTCCAGAATAACTGTCAATAATCGTGTGAATTCATGTAAGTTGTGTGATAATATCAAGAGGTTATCTAATTCTGTTATTCATACCGCATGAATTTGTGTACGGGACTTGCACTCCTGCTCGCTAAACGACTGGCCATCCGGCTGCTGTCATCGTAGTCACTCCCCTCAGCCCGTAATTCAGCATGCCCCATTTTGGTCAATTTCTCATCAAAGTCGCGATTGCGGTAGCCCAAGACGATGCGCTCCAACAATTCCGAAGTGGAAATGCCCGGAGTGCGCCGCGTCGGAATGAATTTTCCTGATGAAAAATTCTTTGATTTCAACAAACATGGAAGACAAAAGCATACGCGCCTTGGCTCTTGACATATGCATATACATCTTCATGATCTGCACTTGCATAAGGAAGTTCATCATGCGCGACGTAGTCTATCTCATATTTTTGGATGAAAGCTTCGTCAATCACCCATGGCGCATCAGCAACGATCTCATCAACCCATCGACAGTGCCTGGCGGCTTCAAGTCTTGTTTTATTCGTGAGAACTGCTGCTCAGCTAATTTACAAGTAGAAACAAACCTTTCAGCATGTGTCATGACCCCTTGGGCCTTGTGTCGCCTGACAAGTTCATCAGAATTGACACCCACAAGGAGATAAACAGTGGGGAAGGATAGTTTAGCTTGTCGAAGCTGAAGGGCATGCCTGGGGCGTGTAAGCAGGGGGAGGAACGTGACATAGGCGGGATTACCCAAAGTGGAAGAGATCATAAACGCCTAAATCAAATTGTGTAAACGCGAGTGACGTAATGTGAAAAATCACAGACCATCTGCATAAACACGAACAGGACGATCAGCGGGAGGAGAATTGATCTTGTATTTCCGCCAGGGTTCGCCATCGATAGCTTTTTGAACGAAGGCTTGAATGTCTTCCGCTGTGAGAGCAGCAGGGTTAAAGGCTGCTTCTGAAGGAGCTGCCACTGCTGGTTCTTCAGGTACAAATAGAGGGGATGGTGTCATTGTAGTATGGATCGGGGGTGAGAGGAAAACTGGATGACTAAACTCTGTCGTTGCTCGTTGAGATGGTATGTGATTACTTTGCTCAGCACTCGGCGTAGTCGAAGATGAGGGATAATTGGGAGTGATAGGCGTGCTGAGAGTGCAAGTTATTGATGTATTGTGATGATGTTGATGCAGCGGTCGTGAAGAGAGTAGATCAGGACCAGCGGTTGCACTGGACTCAACGTCTCCATCATATGTAGGAGAATCCACGCCATCCGAGTCTGATAAGAGAGTAGACGCAAGTTGGTGCTTGACACGATTTGTCGAAGACGGTTTCGGGTGCGGAGCGCGTAGATTGCTGGGTAAATTTGCAAGCCGGTTGACAGTCGGGACAGACACCGATGAACCACCATCATCGGTTAAAGGGTCATTGTCCTCTTCCGATCTATACATTTTATCAACCCTGTTAGTGGAGTGGAGATAGCACAAAAGGTGACGCACGCATCGTATGCCGGAGAATCCACTGATCTAGGATATTTTCCAAATGATCTTTTGCCATGCAGAAGCTTGCGAGGGGCTTCAACTGACATCGTTCGTGGACGTAAACAAGTTCCTTCGGAGGCAAATTTCTGTGTCACATTTGCAAGTCACACGCTTAATTGCAATACATTTTGAACCTTCGGCCCACTCCTGGATAGTACTCGTTTGTCTATCATGCCAGAGAAGTCTTTTGTTCCACAAAGGTCGGATTCACTAGCTCCTCTGCACAAAATCGGAATAGTCTTCGTTTCGATCTTAGTCTTAGCGGCGTGGGCTTTTGACACGTACAATGTTTTGTTTGATGGGGAAATCTACCTCGTATGTTCCAAGTCGAACAAGATTTACACTGTGGACAAGAGCAACCCGCAAGTGGGGTGCATCTCTGTCAAAGGTTCAACAATATCTGACGCAGGAAGCTACGGTACTCTCGTGACTCAAAGGCTTTCCAACCACTTCTTACACAGGTTTTCTAAGATGATATTATACAAAGAAGCTTGTCTGGAATTCGTTTACTCATCCCAGATGTGCTGTCCAAGTATCAACGCAGGACTCCTAAAGTCTTTAATATTGACTCGGATTACATGGTCGCTCCAGGATTAACTGGTAGGTCATGATGATTCAGCATTCTAAATCCTGAGCAAACTTTTGATAGACGCACACGCGCACATTGTTGAATATGGCTTTATGAAACAGCTACCTCTGACCGGTACACGATCTCTTCAAGGTGAACAATTTTCAGCGACAAAGTCACTATAATCAAGCCTCATTTTATCTGTTACCATCAGAGATCATCGACCGTATCAAAACATACATACATGAATACCCTGAAATCGAGAATGATAGGTCCAGATGGATAGAAGGGATGGGCTGGGACCAAACCAAATGGTCAACAGCGCGGTTCCCTACTGCTGTGCGTGGCACCACTCATGCTTTCCACCGCATGATCTGATACGGATCCCTCAGTCTGACCTGGACCAAGATCCAGTATTGAAAGGCCGACCCATCTCCCTTTCTCGAGTTGATGGACATGCCAAATGGGTGTCACCTCGTGTCCTGGATTTGATGGGACAACTTCCTGACCACGTTGAAGGCGGCCTCATTGTTCGTGATGCTGAGGGTCAAACAACTGGTAACCTTTTCTATCTTCATGAATTAACTACCAAGTTTCTGACCAACTCGTGCATCAGGTGTGTTTGTAGATAACGCTATGGCTCTCATTCCAACGCCAGAATGGAATGAAGAGCGGATAAACCAGTTCTTTAACACGACACTAAAAGATGCACTGTCCCATGGATTGACTTCGATCCACGACGCCATGACGACACCTCAGCAGATCCAGTTTTTTAAGAAGTATTCTCATTTACACTCAAGTTGCTCCGGATTCATTAGTTTGCAGAAAGGCCGAAGCAGGCGAACTACCCGTTAGTTTCGTATCTTAGCCTTGCAATTTGAATCAAAGTCAACCAAATTCCAAATTCTAGAACCGTCTTTATCTCATGGGCCATGTTTCATCAAGCGATTACTGGGGCCCGCAGATTCCGCACCTCGTCAACTATGGAAAACAGGGACACCTGACAGTGAGAAGCGTCAAGCTTGTTGCTGATGGTAAGCCGTCGATCATTGTCCTGTGTTCAATGCCAACTTCACATCTCAGGTGCTCTTGGCTCATGGGGTGCCGCCTTACTGGAAACCTATTCTGACAAACCAGATGATAGTGGTCTTCTGCTCACACCTCCCGAAGAATTGTCGACGCTGGTTCATCAGTTCTGGAAAGATGAATTCCAAGTCGTGAGTGAAATCGGCGTACTTCGAGTTAGCCCGAGCATCTCCGATTAATCTCAGAATATTCACTGCATTGGTGATCGCGCTAACAACCTCGTACTCGACATCTTTGAAGATATTCTAACGAAGCGAGGTGGTAATGCAACGGAATGGCGACCGCGAATTGAACATGCGCAAATCATGACTCTGGAAGATATCAAGAGGACTGGAAGACTTGGTGGTATGCACAGTACTTCTTGTATGATTTTGGCAATCCTCGCCAACTAGCGTTTTAGTCCTGACCAGTGTCCAGCCCACCCACGCGTAAGAGTATAATCAGCACTTGGACTAACTTCTATTTGACATTCTCCAGGACGTCTGATATGGGCTACGCTGAAACCCGGGTGGTACGTCGTTGAATGTGAAGCAAAATACCGCCGGCCTATTTGACTTTTATTTTATCAAGGGTCCGGAACGGATCAAAGGCGCTTACGCCTACCAATCATTACTTCAGTGCGTTTGAGTATTTTGAGCCAGCCATTTCTCATTCCTTCGTCTTCAGGGCCTCTCCTAACCACGTTCTTCCACTTGGCTCCGATTTCCCAGTCGAGTCTATCGATCCTCTGCGCGGATTCTATGCAGCAGTTGCGCGTCTTCGTGTTGACCCAGAACATCCTGATGCTCCGGGAACTTCCCCGCACGGTAGTCGTGGTTGGTGCGTCATGTCAATGATATCTTTGACTTCGATTTATATCCCGGGCCATAGGTATTCTGAACAGAAATTAACGCGTGAACAAGCGCTTAAGGGAATGACACTGGATGCTGCCTACGCGTCTTTCATGGAGAAAGAGATTGGATCTCTGACCCCTGGCAAGAAAGCGGACTTTGTTGTCTTGAACAAGGATATTATGACGATTCCTGTGTCTGATATCTTAACGACCAAGGTAACTGCTACAGTCATTAATGGAAAAGTGGTCTATGGTAATCTCTGATACGTGTGGCACGGATCGGCCATTCGTGTGCCAACATTTGACTTCAATAGGTTTTTACCTCCTGATAAAGCATCTGTGATTTTTCCAATACACAGTGCCTGTCATAACTTCTTCAGCAGCTCTGTTTGGGTACTAAGCATATTTTTGTAGATTTTTTCTGAAAGAAACCCACTAAAACATTGAAAACTGCAATAAAACAGGCATTTGCATATGGATCTAGTTTGCATGAGACCTAACAATCTGTTTTATGGCAAGGGGCGCTGACGTGGGGGCTCACCTAGAGTGTAGAAACTCACTAGTCAAGGTTTGAGAGTGGTGGAATTGTCGGTCAGAGTGTCGGCATGATTGATCGTATGCAAACAATCTGATAGAGACATTGAGAAGTCGAAAGCCACTTGATTGAATGCAGATAAATATATCGGAAACAGAGCAACCGTACCTGAACTTGGCAAGTTAAAAGTGACTTGAGCTTCAGTACAGTCGTACATATAACTATGGTTATTTCGCCCGTAGTATAATAAAATGACTCAATAGACAGACAAAAGAAAAACATACGATGTCGGTAACTTACCGCTTTATGAGGTCAGTTAGAGCATTTCCCAACACTGGTGCAACAAAATTTCGGAAGAATGTGAGTTGTAGAGATGAATCAAATTGATGGAGGGGAATAGATTGACTGTTGAGCAAAGCGAAATGGAGCAAGACGGAGTAACTTCAGGAAAAGTGAGAAAAGTTATTAATTATGATGAGGGCGAAGTAGGTAGGAAGTAGTTGAGATAGAGTATTGGAATGCAGCAGCAATGATAATTCGAGTTAGGGCTAGTGGGAATATAGATGAGGTTTTGATCCTTTTAAAGGATTCATCATCATGGCTGAGGTGCTTGGCACCTATTGTACATGGTACTACTGACAGATAGTGACAAGAGCTACGGGATGCGACATACCCCCACTACATGAAAAAATGAACATGCCAACATTTCTCAATGCTGTTTTAGGCTGTACTCCCTGTTGACTTCTGCAACTAGACCCACTGAAAGCCACAAAAGAGTATGGAACAACTAGTGCCCAAAAGACAGGAAGTTGGGAATGAGCAGCAAGGCCAAATACCCAATTATCATTTGTGAAAATTCCAATTGTACTTCACTGCTGGCACCAGGTGTTTCCATTGTAAAAATTTTAAAAGAAAGCTGTCATGTCATTTCTGAAGTGCCAATTTCTGGTAGAAAGAGTCTTTGAACAAAGGAAAGTGCTTTTCTCTATCAGAAATTGGGACTTCAAAAATGGCATAACAGCTTTCTTTTACACTTTTTCCAATGGAAACACCTTCCAGCACCAGCAGTGCTTACAAGTCATCTGATCTCAGAGTTCCATCCCTTTTTCATGTGAGAAGTTCAACACTCATCATTGACAGCTCTTTCTTTCAATTGGAAAAGGGTACCATGTAAATGGTATCTTTTGCCTTCGAAATATCCCAGCCGATGTCCGAAATTGAGTCTTAGTTACAAGCTTGATCACGGACTTGAGGATGTCGCCAAAGCACCGATGCTCCATTATCTCGCAACACTTCGGAATCTTGTCTACTTTTCTCTGGGAATTATCTCACGGACATTTTGCTGCAATCGCGATCATCGTAACTGGAATATCAAAGGTCAATAATATCGCGCTTCGGCCGTGGAGATACACAGAAGTTCGGACCAATATGCAAACTTCGTTTGAGGCTTATATAATCGCCACCCAACCACTTCTGAGCGATTTTCTCGGCAACGGGAAAAATCCTGTGATACAAAAAGCTGGGTGCAAACGCACCCCGGACCGTTGGAAGGCGGAATGTTTCGAGTTGCAACCTGAGTCTAAAAGCAAGATAAACTGTACAGAGAAATGATCGTCAGCTGGAAAGCAACTATCCTTGGACGATATTATTACCTTGGGGGAACAATTCCGAGTCCAGTCCCCCAGGAGATCTGGACGTGTCAAATTGGTGAGATGTTAGTCGGCACGACATATAATGTTTCAACTCCTCCGAAAAAGAATCAAAGAATGGTCAGTTAAGGCGGCTGGTTTATTAGCAGGTCATGGGACGATCACAAAGCGCGAACAAAGTAAGACTTTATCAGAAGCTCCGAATCCTTCCTCCGCCACTTCTGAAAATAGTGGAGGTGGGTAGCTTGACGGAAGGCTGGGAAAAGGAGCCACGGCAAGCTCCATATGTTCATGATCAGATTGTGTGTCGGGAACTATAATGTCATTCGACGACACAGAAGAATGTGTTGGACAGAGAGAGAGCTCGTGCCAGGGTTCCCATACATGAAGCTCATGCCCAACGATAAAATCTTTCGGGTTACGAATATAGATCCCATTCAGACCACGTACGCGTGGAGCGACGGTAGGAAAAGATAGAACGACGAAATGGTATTGTTTTTCTTGGGTTTGTAGATGAGGGTACGAGGTGGGTGTATTTACTATACGACAGAGGGCGGCTCCGATAGAGATTCCAGAGGAAGAACTGATCGATTTACGAAGAGAGCCAGACTTGGTGCCCGCGGGCTGATCAATTATCTTTAGAATCCGCAAACGAAGGTCCGCATTTGGGCGAAAAGTTGAAGACGAAAGCTGGAGTTCCATCTCCTTTTGCCAGAGAACGAGCGAAGTACGAGATTGTGCTAAAAGCTCAGATGAACGCGCTGCGAGACCGCCCCTTTGACCGACCAAGAATGAGCGATTGTTCACCAATGCATTATTTCAATCACTCACTTGAGAAATCTGGTCTCCTTACTTTTACCTTTGATAGATTTAACATCTTTTTGGGGACTCATGCCAACATTCCATTCCGGCTGCGCGTGTTTATTAGATACAGCAATATCGGGGTGCTGATCATGGAGGAATATGTGCGCCAGCTCAGCAATACCACTATCAGTTAGAAGATCGGTTGCCAATGCAATGTTAGTAGTTGATATGGTTCGCAGAGATGCATCTGTAGAAGTTTCTTTAGGTGCAAATATCATCGGTCCTGGCATGTTCTTCAAAGTGACGGCATGTTTAGGCGGTGTTGGGAGAGATGGGGGTGGTGGGAGTGGTGCAATAACCGAAGATTCACCCTTAGTCAAATTCCGAGGATCAGGCAGAGGCTGAAGGCGAGTAGGAAGTACGAATGATTTCTCTTTCTTTGTGGCGTGTATAACGAAAGCAGGAACAGTTAGTTGCTTGAGATTCTGAGACTTTGGGTTGTGCATAGAAGCCGCCGAGACAGGTTTCGATGTGACAAAGTCAGACTTTAAACCAAAATTTGACCTAACGCAGGGATTGTTACGTGCTAGCTGTGGTTGTTTCTCACTGAACGTCGAAGTGAACTTAGGAACTTGAACAGGAGCTTTCTGACCATCAGGTCTCTGTCTTTCAAATCCGTCGGCTGCAGCCATAACCCGCCGACGCTTGTGTGCCGGAAGATTCTATATAAACCTCGCACAATCAGGAGAGAATAGAATGCAGCAGCTCATAACACAAACCTCGGCATTGTCGTCGAACATGAGGAGTGTGGGTGTGACTCGAAGTGTGACGGCGTTGTTCGTCGGCTCTTTGACGGCCACAATGTCGAGACTTGCCCAAGATGCTGCTGCCTTCAAATCTGTACTCAAGCGGCAAGATTACACCTCATGGCACTCCCAGCCTCCCGCACCCTCTGAGGCTGCAACACCTGCATCTCTTCAAACGCCAACTGAGTCGTCCTCACAATCTACACCGAAAAAGAAGCGACCGAAGACGAGTATGTCAACAGAGCTTTTCCAACCTCTTTTACATTAATAATTCATTAAGATATCGTATATTCCCAGCCTGCGGACACTGGCACAGGTTTAAACGTCAATACCCAATTAGTGTACGCGGTAAATCATCTCAAGGTGCGGGTGTCACAGACAGAGAATCGAGTACCAAAGTCGGCTGAGGTCATTTCAGGGTACACAAAACCCCATGAGATTACAGGACATCGCTATTGTCACAAATACACCATTAGATACTGATTCCTTTCTCCTCGAGAAGTTCAAAGCACACGACCGTATACTATGGGATCCTAAAACCGACTTATACTCATATAAGGCTCGTATCAATTCTTCCCAGATTTGTCTTCTTCTCAAATACACTATAGCATGAGTTCAATTTTCGGAACAAAGCAGCCCTTTTGACGGAAATCCAACGGCAAACACGGAAAGGCGGAGGCATTCCAGTTCGCGCATTGAAGGAGTCGTGGAAAGAAGCACCCGCCGCCATCGAGGAGCTAGAGAAGGAGGGCGAAGTTCTGGTTACACGAACACTCAAGGATGGTCAGCTACGGATGGTTTTTTGGAACGAGATAAAACCAACGGAAGAGGCTGGGGGCATGCCGGTCGAAAAAGGTGCGTCGATCTCCCTCTCTGACAAAGATGGGTTTTCGGATGGGTGTCGGACACTCTGTATGTTGAGTCTCACACTGACGTCGTGAGCTCAGAGTTCAGCGACTTGTGGCACTCTCTAAAGGTTCCCAATGATGTCGATCTCTTGAAACAACTTGCTTCAGGTATATTCTCAGCTGTTGGTGGCCCATGGCCTTCTGAAACAGGTTGGTATAGAGGGTCTCCAGGTTACAAACGCGGAGGCGCCTGCACCAAAAGCGCCTGCAGGCAAAAAAAAAGGGAAACGCGGCGGCGCACCCAGACAGCGCCAAGTGCGTATCACCAACACCCACATGAAGGGCGAGATCGACCTTTCACGCGACTACGTGGCGCCTGCGAAGCAGAAGTGATATGTTTTGCGAAAGGCGAGATGTTTTGGCCTTTCTCAAATCATGTATCTATGTCACTTATACATACATACCCGAGATACCCTCTTCGTGGCCTAGCCCTCAGGCTACCCTAATCACAACTATTTCAAAGCTACAGGGGCATTGTCTCTGTTAGTATCATGCTTGCTGACTTCTATGTAAATCTCACCAGAGGAAGGTAGTTTGAGTGAAAGAAAATTGAGCGTGATGTTGGATCCGATGCATATGAAAGCAAGGGTCCGGTAGAAATAAGGAATACAGCAGGAGTACCTTCTTGAGTACCTTTCGTGAATGCAATGTAAGGTCCTGCCTGCCATGGCAGGAGAGTTTAATATAGGTTACGAAGCCCAAGCTGCGAAGTCAAAGCGTATAACCGCGCCTTGAGATTGATCACATCTTCCATCGTAGGTCTTCCAGGAGTATTCACACTTCCTCCGGTTGACAGCCCCGCTAACATTTCCTCCACGTTCTCCATTTGCCTCCTATCCTCTATATCTTTGTGAACCTCCATCCCCTGCCCCTCAGTCTCGAAGTGCTCCTTTGCATGTTTTTCTGCCTCCAGGTCGCGTGGCTCTATGTCCGAGAACCTGACATTTCCGAGTAAAGAAACGATGTTGCGTAGTTCATGGACCATGGCCTCCTTCGTGCTCTCAGAAAGACCCAGAACAGTTGAAGATGTAGATGTCAAAAACGAAAGGAGTGCAGAGGATTGACCGCGGATGAGACCGAGATCTCGTCCCAGAGGCGCGCCAGTGGTCGCAAACCCAGCATCGAAGCCTTCCTGAACAGATACTTCTTTGCCTGCTGTTATTCCTTCGCGGTATCCGACCTAACATTAATGCTGTAATTTCGTAGTGAGAGGAGCGTCTATAGTCCGGTTAACATACATCAGTGAACTCGGACGACATCTTCATCCATTCAGCGTCTCGTATTTCTTTCCAGGCGGCCACGTTATCGCGTGGTTCATCCCATGACATATCCATTCCAGGTAAGCAGACAGTTGCTTCAAGACCGAGGTTGCGTGAAGTGAGTGTGATAAGAAGATGATCATCAAAAATGATCTTTGCGTGATCAATCATATATCATTCAGCCGTTAGAAGTTGTAACCATAGATTAGATTTCTCATAGCTATGCGAGCGAGAACTATTCCTCTATGTGACATTTCGTACTGTCTCAGGATCTCTTAGCACACCTACAAAATCCTTGATTCGTAGCGAACCGCGGACGACATAGTGAGGCACACCTATGAATTTCGAGGAAAGGCAAATTGAAAGTTTTTTCACTTTTGATCTCAAACGCACGATTCAACACCGACCTGAATGGTTTTTTGATGAGTTAGTTTCATTTACGTTTGCAGACAGGGCTAATGTCACTTTCTTTGCGGATTTGGCAGATACTAAGACAGAGGTAGCCCTACCGAGCTTCCCGGCAGGATAATGTGAGGGCCCTATATTAGGAGTTGATCTTGATTTTGTTTGATATTCTATGAACAACAGAATCCAGGATTGGTTCGCTTCAAGTTTCGTCTTCAACTCAGACTACTTACTATTCTCAGCAATTGACGGTAATTTGATAGTAGACTCTTTATGATTATCTAGCTGGGAACTACCTTTACGCTTTAGATGTCAAACTCTGGATCCACGCCAAGAGCTCCTCGTTTACCTTCTCCTTCTCCTCCCACATAACCCAATGCCCTGCGTCGAATTCCTTTACCGTCAAGGGACCTTTCACACTTCGCGCCGCCACTGCTTTTTGGAGAGGAGCCAGACATACAGGGTCCTGTAAGGCAGTGCCCAGGAAAACAGGTTTTTGTATCACAAGGTTCTCTGGTGTGATAGCTGGTCATCACATCAGTCGCGATTGAAGGTAGGAGAAATGTGGCAGGTACCTTTCGAATCCTCAAGTTCGAGGTCAAACACCTTGGTTTTGTAATAGTTGACTGGTCCTTTGAGACCACCCTTGAGAAGTTCGTTCTTCTGTTTCTCTATTTCCTACAGAATAAGTAAGCTTTGTCAATTGAGTTAGGTGTACTATTCAAGATGGGAATACATTCTCCGGAAGATAAGACGCAAATTCCGTCCTCTTGTTCCCTTCAACCCAAGCCTTGAAAGCTCCACTTGGTGTGAGATGAGTTACGCAGAGTTCGGGATCATCGGCTAAAAGCAGGCTGTAGAACGAGTCGATCTGTAGAGGTTTGTACATTAATTGGCACATATCCTTTGAGAAGAAGAGAGACCAACTGACATTCTTTTCAATGAGCTCAGGCGCTCCCTCTTCTGCGAGGAAGTACCAGTATCCAAATAGTTCACGACCAGCAATTTCGGAAATCTCGATATCACTTGTGACTCAAAGAAACATTCAAAACTGTAGGCCAACCTTACCTGGACATATGAATCCGCAAACTTGATGGAACTTGGGGGAGTATATCCAAGCGCGAGAAATGCGAAAGCAGCGAAGCGATTGGGAAAGTAATTGGCAAGCCGGCTGACAACTCCACTTCCCCTTTCATCACCACGACTTCAGCAATTACTCTGGGACATATTACACCGATAGCCTACCAGTCGTGTCCAACCGTGATGGGTTTGTCAATCTTCTCTGCGTCAATAATATCAAGAAGATCGTGTGCTATTAAGCTCAATCCGTAATCGGCGGGATCTGCGGGCTTGTCCGTCCCGCCATATCCAAGCATATCGGGTACGATCAGGCCATAGCCCTTATCTTTGAAGAAGGTGACTTGATATCTCCAGTCGTACGATGTGCTAGGGAATCCGTGAACAAAGAGAAGTACAGGTTTACCAGTTGTTGGTGCTGAGAAATAGTAGTTATATTTGAGGCCGCGACGGGTCAAAACAGACTTGTAGAGCGTAGTATCCATGATAGATCAGGCCACAGCAATCCAAGGCATTTAGATCATTTATTGATACTATGGAGAAGGCCGCAATACGGTCAGGATAGATCCGGCCGTGGTCTACCCGGTGTTGCACTGGCACACCATGTTTCCACTGGAAAAGGTGTAAAAGAAACCTGTTATACCATTTCCGAAGTGGCAATTTCTGACAGAAAAAGGCATTTTCCTTCAGAAATGAGCACTTCATTGATGATTTTGACCCAATAAACTAAGGGAAATATACCTGACTGCAATGAAAAATTTCTTATGGGCACATGGTGTAGTTGGTTATCACGCCCGCTTAGCATTCTTTCATGCTCATTGCGGGCGGTCCCCGGTTCAATTCCGGGTGTGTCCATAGACATTTTTTCAGGATTGATTCAATTTTTGCTGTGTCATGTACTTACTTACAACTTGCCAAGGTTGTTTTAAGGAATCAAAGCACTAAGAATCTCTAAAAAGAATTTTGGGTAATTTATCATGTTCAAGGATCACGATCACGACTCATGTTTTTGTTAATCAGACGCCTATGGCCGGAGCAATACAGGCCCCGGTCAGTTCAGTCCTAGTGAAGACGACAAAGAACAATGGACGGAATATGTCTCACATGACATTGCACTAGGAGTGAGCTTGCCATTACCTACATATCATGGACTTCGTTACCTACATTGCTAAAGGTAGAGATTTACTTTGTAGTATCTATAGGTTTCTACTTCTAATAGTTTTATGATGGCAAACGACTGAAGGAGTCTCTTGAGTGATGAGCTGGTCGTGCCTTTACTTTCGTGAATGAATAATATCGCTAACTGATACAATATGACACCCTTACACAAGAGCAGTACACCTTCCCAAAATTCAAACTTGACTTGTATTTTATACATATTTCTATTTGACTTCAATACACTAGAGAATTCCTGAGGCGTCTTGTCAGGTGGCGGAGGCCCGAGTCCAGACCGTTGACGTTTTTTTACAATCGTTGCTTCCTTTCAATCCGCGCATCAGCCAAATTGTCTTGAGCAAAACAGGAGAAAGAGAAAGCGGAAAAGTTGGATGGGGTTGCATGAACAGCGCGAAGAGAATGAGAATGAGAAAGGAAATGATATCTACTGTTGCTGAGCATCTTTCTCGGCAGCGAAGACGAGGAGATCAACGACGCGCTTGGAGTAACCCCACTCATTGTCGTACCAAGCGATGAGTTTGACAAAGTTCTCGTTGAGCTGGATACCAGCGGCAGCATCGAAGATTGAAGAGGCGTCATGTCCGACGAAATCGGCGGAGACAAGGGCATCATCGGTGTACTCAAGAACGCCCTTGAGGGGGCCTTGGGAAGCCTCCCGGACGGCAGCCTTGATCTCTTCATATGTAGTCTTTTTCTCCAGGCGTACGACAAGATCGACAACAGAAACATCAATGGTAGGAACACGGAAGGAAAGGCCACTAGACACTTCGTCAGAGATATGCAGGGAAAATAAAATATTGTCATACGTGAGCTTTCCGTTAAGGCTGGGGATGACCTTGCCGACGGCCTTAGCGGCACCAGTCGATGAGGGGATGATATTATTGTTGACGCTGCGTCCGCCACGCCAGTCCTTATGAGAAGGTCCATCCACGGTCTTCTGGGTTGCAGTAGTGGCATGAATTGTGCTCATCAAGCCTTCAATGATGCCGAACTTGTCATGAATAACCTTAGCGAGGGGCGCAAGGCAGTTAGTGGTGCAAGAGGCGTTGGAAATCTAGATTCGATAAGAGATTATGCGAAAGGATAGTTCAGGTACATCTTAACAAGCGAAAGACTGATCGATACGCACCACTTGGTATTTGGAATCGTACTTGTCGAGGTTGACACCGACAACGAACATAGGTGCATCGGACGAGGGAGCAGAGATGATGACCTTCTTGGCACCACCCTGGAGATGGAGTCCAGCCCTGTTTGCGAACAAGTCAGTCGAAGGCGAAAAGGGTTTTGAAGGTTATGCCTACTTCTCAGTAGTGGTGAAGACACCCTGAATGAATCAATCAATCAATATCATTCGATAGCAGCACCCGAGCAGAAAAAAAAACATACAGTCGACTCGACAACGTACTCAGCACCGACTGAAGACCACTTAATGTCTTGGGGGTTCTTCTCGCCGAAGACAGCAATGGGCTTGCCATCAACCCACAGCTTACCGTCCTTAGCCTCGACTGAACCCTTGAAACGTCCATGAACGGAGTCATACTTGAACATGTAGACCTAAACACGCGTAAAGAATGCTGTTCATCAACTCTGAATGACTTTAGACAGACCATGTATTCAAGGTCAATGAAAGGACTGCACAAAGCAGATGAGACAAATTGAATAGCGATCCATTCATCAGTGAACTTACTCGTTCACGGCGACAACATTGACTTTGTCATTGAGGAGAGCATTACGGAGAACGATACGGCCGATACGACCTAGGACGTGTTGAGGCCTGAGGTTCCTCAGAGTGAAATACCGACTCACCGAAACTTGAAGGTGACGAGTCTGATCAATTGCAAAATCAAAGAGACAATTGAGATGACATACCCATTGATACCGACTTTGACGACCTGGAGGACCATCAGTCACAACAGCTAACAAGGGAGAGAGGAAAGTCACCATTGTGATTCAAAAAATGTGGAGAGAAACAGGTTTAGTCGTTAGATCAGGAAGGGGAGCGCTTTATAAGACGCCTGAGTAGATAATCAATCTATCGGAGATCGATTACAGGTTTGTTTCGTCAAAGTCTCGTCACGTCATCCCAAATTGGACATCTGCAAATATCCATGCGATGCAAGTTCTGAGCACCCTTTGTGCAAGTAGGCTCTTTACAGTATAGACATTGGAGCTCATGAGCCTTTGAACAGAACTTATGCGACCATTTCTAACAATGCTTCTGAGATTTCCAATGTTTCGGCTGTCCGTAAACCGGAGATGCATCGGATGACCGGCCCCATCAGGAACGTTCTTTGGGGTAACAAACCAATCAACGAGCGAGCGTGGCTTCCATCTACGCAGGTCTATGGTTTTGATCTTCCTATCGACCTAGCCTCAGTCTCAGGCAGCATCTAGCCTGCTCTGGCATCGCAAAGGTGACCAATATATAACTTGAGCCTCGGGCCTACTGATCCTACGGTGAAAAGGAAACCGGTTATGAATACGCCTACTAGACGTCACACGTGTTTCTAACGTAGCCCTAGGTAACACATTCTCACGCAACGGAAACAAGTTCGGCATCGATAACTTTGATCTTATAAACTTCGGTGCTCAGCGTTCGTTAATCACTCAGGATTGGCTTCTTCTGTCAGAATGCATCTTGGTTCAACGACTCAAAGTTGCAGCTTCACTCAATGACGCCAAACTTCTCAGCCTCAATTTCTCAAAATCAGTTCATCACTCTCGAGGACTGCTGGCGAAGACGCCTACCGAGCTTGGGCAACAATCTGAATGACGTTATTTGGACTGATAGATGTGTCCATCATTCCAAAACATGTTCCAGCCAGGGATTTCCATTAAGCTTGCCCTGGACACTGCCATGCATTCAAATCCGCAGGATGGTTTGGCTCCTTGTTTGGTCATTCCGGAGAATACAGATTCGAGGGGTAACCATAACAGTCATTCTGGAGTTGTAGTGAGAATGACTTGTTTTGCGTGCCAGCATGGTTAATCCCGAGAGTTCTGTCGTTACGTCCAGTAAGGAATCTTGACTAAAATAACAAAGACTAATAGTATGGCCTTCGTAATATTCATGCGCGCTTTTTCTCAGTGTCTTGTTTCCAAGAGTTTGTCTGCCTCCATACAAGTCGGATATGAATATGTAGCAAGTGTCCAATCTCGATATACATGACTGGGACAATAAGTCCAGCTGTTCATTCTCGCACACGATCCTTGTGCATATCTTAGTGGGATATTAGAGTCCAAGTGGGGTCACGGGGTTACGGGCATAAGAGACAGCTGCTGGGGGAGTTGGGGTCACCTGGTGGTTGACATGGAACTTGGTCACATGATTGACGCGTCTCTGTGGTTGAAAAGTTTAATTTAACTGTCAAGTCCTTACCTCGCCATCGAATCGCGATATCCTTGAAGTTATCTTCAATGTGGGCAAAACTCACGAATGTTCTGAGGCCTCGTGTGGTTCAAGAAGACCATGGACCGTCACCAATATCACCGGCTCGACCAGCTCGTGACGGCGTCGTATCCAAAGTATTCGAACAACATACAAACCTATCCGTTTTTCACAACAGCTCAGAGCGTCTCTCAAGCCCTAGCCCCCCACAATCGCCCACGAGGAATACCACACGAAACATGTTCAAGAGGCTAGCAACCTTCAAGGAAGACAGTGACTCTATACAAGCCTCATCACCATCCGTGAGACAACCAAAGAAGACGAAGGGAATTTTTGGCAATAGCAACAGTGAGTGGTCATTCAGCCAATTTGGCTTGTTGCGTTAACACTGTCATCCAGATTCTCAGGCTTCACTTTCTAAGCCACCCTCGAAATCATTAGCTGACCACAGATCATCTTCCGATATCTTGCGCCCCTCTGTTGATTCAGATGCTCATCAAAACGCCACAGCCAGTGCCAGCGCGAGTACAACACAACGCCGACCTTCACTTGATGTCTTACGTTCTAACCAAGACGCACCTCTGGAACCAACACCTTTGACGCCGTCAGGTGACTTCAGGTTCGGCTCTGTACGATCTATTCTTCGCGATCCCAACACGCCTGGTACTGGCCAGAACGTACGGTTCTTCTCTCGAAACGCGTACAAGGTTATTAGCCCAGATCAGTCCACGGAGACCGAGTTCCAATCTATTATTCCGTCATCCCTTGAGCCATCTCCATCAGCCGCCCAGCAAGAACCCCTCTTTGACCGTTTTCAGACGAGCCCAAAGCCCTCTGGGACATTCCCTATGACTCGAGCCTCGGTAGCTAGTAAAACTACGCGCCCTAGTGCCGCAGAGGTTTTCTCGTTAAGCAGTCCCGATGCACCATCAGCACAAGGACAGACTCAATTTTTCGAGTCAAACAATTTCATGTCGCCCATTCCTCCTCCTGATTTTAACGACCCTGACATTTCACAATCTCTTGATCTTCCCAAGGTCCCGCCGGGCCTTGGTTTTGAGGTTCCAGAGCCTTCGTTAGACAGCGCCATCGGCATGTCTATAACTGACGACGGCCATGATAAACATAAGGAGGGTCCAAAGACGTCTGGTATAGCTACTTCGACTCCCTTGAGAGACAAAGGCAAAGGGAGAGCTGTAAACATTCCTGTTGACGTGGTCCTTAACAAGGTACAAGTTCCGACACCAGATGCTATCGAGGAGAATATATTCCACTCGCAAGACAGGTCCCATGTTCCTCCTGGACTTCATGACCGTAGTAACTCGTTCAACTTCGGTCAAACGCTCTTCCATTCTATCAATGCTGCCAGCCCCGCGGCCGCAGGTACTTCGAATTCTCCAGTTCCAGACCTTAAGGCATCTCTTTTGGACAAAGATGGCGCCGACTTGTCTGCTGACACGTCAAAGGGTCGAAACCGTGCGCCCAACGATACCATCTTCCAATCAATGATGCAATCCCCACCGGAGGCGCCCGAATCCGACATAAACGATGAGTACCTAGTGGTGTATTCCAAGCCTGAACCTCCCGACCCTTTCCGTGCAAACGCGACAACGTATTATACCCCTCAAACTATGATTCCAGTCACCCCACCGCAAGGTGCCCCTCAGCATGTGCGCAAGACGTCAAAGGATGAAAACCTTATTTTTTCACTTCAGACACAGCTGGCATTGCAGACCGAGTTGTGCCAGCAATATGAGAATGACCTCCGATCGCGGGATGAGCTGGTGGAGATTCTTGGCAAGAAACTGGGTGACGTCGAGAAAGAGGACTTGAAGAGGAGGAGCGTGCTTAGAATCTGGAAGAAAAAGGTTCAGGAGCTCGAGAGGACGTGTCGATATCTTGAGGAGGAAGTGGAGGGGTCGAGGCAGAACAGCATGGAGCGAAGCATCATGGATGAGGCGAGTGGAGAAGCATTGCGAACGTTGCATCGCCAGATCTCTGTTCTAGAGAACGAGAAGATGGAGTGGATGAAGAAAGAGGAGATTTTGAACGAAGAGATAGGGAAGCTGGAGGGGATTGTGAAAGAGCGCAATACAGATGTCGAGAAACTCCAGGATACTTTGCGAAGCCGCGACGAGATCGATAGGGAATCTAAAACAGACATACACAGTGCAGGGGGACAGGGGAAGCAGATGGGGGATGACAGTCGTTTGCCGGTTGACGAGGAGGAGCTGGAGAGACTCATGGTTGAGACGCAGCTGATAGAGGAAGAGGAAGAAGAAAGGTCTCATACCGTGCAACTTCAGCGAGTGGAGGAAAAGGTTATGGTTGTGGGCAAGATGGAACAACTCGAAGCAGAGAAGTCGACTTTGATGGCAGACCTGAATAATATTAAGCATCAACTGGAGGCACGAGATGAAGAATACCGTGTCTTAGAGGTCGAGTTAAACGCTCAGTGGGATCACACCGAGAAGACGTCCGAGAAGATGGCGGTACTTGAGCAAAAGGTCGCTAGCCTAGAAGAGGAGCGTAGTGCTCTCTATCACGATATCGAAGAATTTAAACATAAGATGGCCACCATGGAGACCGAAACGAACGACAATGAGGTTAAGAAGGCAGAGCTCGAGGCTCAACTTCAGGAAGTGTGGGACCACAAGGAAGAACTCGAAAGGGAGAAGGCAGAGGTAAGTCTTGTACCTCCCTCACTACATGGACCTGATCATAGGCATCTTAGCTCGAAAGACAACTCCAACAAGAACGAGATCACTCTGACGATCTTTCTCGTGCTTTACAAGAGCATGCGGATCACATTGCACAGCTCGATCAAGAACGTCAGTTCTCACAAGAGAACGTATCCCGTCTTGAAGAGAAGCTCCGGCAACGCGACGAAGAGGAAAAGAAACACTTGCAACGGATCAAGCAACACGAGGCCGAGGCTGACAAGCTCCGTGAGGAGACAAGTGATCTTCGCAGAGAAAACACGCGTACTATCGATGGACTCAAGCGTGCTCTTGAGGAGGCCTCGTTGCAGGAGGCCGGAGCCCGTGCACAGGTGGAGGATCTGGTCCGTCAACAAGCGACCTTCGAAATTGAGTCAAAGTCTTCGACCGACAAGATGAACGCCTTGAAGGAAGAGGTTGAACGTCAGCGAAGAAGAATTCAAGTGCTCCAGCAGGAGAGCGCGGATAAGGAAGTCAAGCTCGTACAACTGAACAAACAGCATCAGCGAGATAAAGAAGACCTGGAGGGTATGAATACGGCCCTGGATTCGAAGCAAATGGAATTGGAACTCGTAAGTCATCCTTTGTATTTGAAAATTTATCTTTTGTACTTATGCAGCTGTCTTCAGCTCAAGCGCAACCTTGGTATTCGTGGTACGGCTGGCGCGACTCCTGCACCAGCCTCACGAGTGACTACCAGCCGTCGTGACTCCGCTATTTTCTCCACTCCCACTGTGTCACGTCCTCCATCCTCCGCGTCCGAAGCTGGAAGTGTTACAAGCAAGAGACGTTCTAGTGTCGAGCCCACATCGGCTGTGAAGATCACCACACTTGGCCAGAGTACTCGTCCGAATGTTACAACGGCCACCTCCGCTACCTCTAAACGTATCGAAGGTTCTATGGGTCCCCCTCCTATAAGAGCACGGTCCTCTATTGCAGGCGCCGCGACATCAACATCTATCACCCGTGTATCTTCGTTTTCACGATCGTCTTCTGTGAAGACATCATCGGTTGCCGTGCGTCGAGCTTCTCAAGAGCAAAGCCAAGCTCAAGTCAAGACCAAAAATGCATTACGCCAGACTGTGAGTCCAAGCCCAGTACCCAGCGTCTCCGAGCAAGAGAAGGAGAATGTGGACACCAGCTCGAAGAGCGCGACGAGAGACCTCGTCCCAACACCCGCTTGAACACCGGTTTTAACGATAAACAAATCCTCTCTCAGCATCTTTTCATTATCATTTGTAACTCCTGGCTACCATCCACCCATCCATTCCATGATTTATGGCCTGTTCACTTGAGCGTCTATTCCTTGACTATGGATTGAATTATTGTCTTTGCTTTCGATAACACTGTTTCGCCTGCCTTATGCTTTCGTAAGAACGAGTAATGTCTCCCATATTCTTGCCATCTGTATGTTGATCCATGACCGATATGCATTTATAATCTCGAAAAAATCAAGGACCCGTTTTTAATGTACAAATTGGAACAAGCCTTGTTCACAAGTCTTCGTGCAATCACAATAAGACCGGTTCCTGAAATGATCGATTGACCCTGACCCGATTTCCCCATCTGATAAATGATAGGCTTTTTCTCTCATCCGCAGGACTATGTACCTCTATGGCATACATACGTACTTACAAGTGCTCAAGGTTGTCTGAAGCTACCTATAGCTACCCAGTTACGGTGGTTGACGACCTGATCATCACATGAATTTGTGTGTTATTGCCAATCTTTCGGTCACAGCCATCCAGATAAGGATAAATCTTGGTCGTCGACTCTATTTATGTGTAATACTTTGACCCTCTGTATCAGTACTTACATAAGCTTTTGTTGAGGATGTGATCTCCTATTGGCGAACACAGTCGACTGCTAGTGGACTTTCCTTTGTCGAAATCCTCATGCAGCCCTCCTCAGCTTCAGCTACTTATCTTATCATTACATTGATGAAGTACATATCCTGCAGAAACGAAGAGGAACGATCAACAGACCAATTCAATTGCCCGGTTAAATATTATCGCCACACCAATTACTCTCGTAGAACTAAAATAGGACGTGTTTTTCAAAAAATATTTTGCTTCCCCTTCGTTACAGGTCTCTTCGAGGTATCGTACTCTTAGGCTCGACATAGGAAGGTCACATATCGCGTTCACAGAGCTCGGGAAAGCTCGAAAGCAAATACTTGTCGATCCACCCATCATTTTGGCGTTCTAAATATGGGCTTCAATAAACCCACTCACTCGCTCGGTAGCTCGAGTGGGGATGACAATGAACTCGTTGCATTGGGCTATAAACCTTCATTTAAACGAGAATTCTCTAATATAGCAACGGTATGTGACCTCTGACAGCTACAGTCTCCCCATCTCACATGTACCATATAGATCAGCTTTGCGTTCAGCATCATGGTCAGAATAGCAATTTTTCGAATCTCTTTTCATTCCTTACACTTAACATCAAGGGTCTCTGCTCGAGTGTTGCCACCACATTCAACACACCTCTCCTCCTTGGTGGTCCTGCGTCCGTAAATAATGTCCCTATGCTTCACCATCAGAGCCTGCTGAGTTTTCTCCGCCAGGTGACATGGTGCTGGATTCTGGGAGCTTCCATGTGTTTCACGCTTGGCTCAAGTATTGCTGAGATCGTCAGCGCATTTCCTACCTGTGGTGGCTTGTACGTCTTGAGTTATTTCCCACCTATTCTCTCGCGTCTGAACAGTATATAGATATACGGCATCCGCTGAGTTGACACCAAAGAGATATCGCGCAAGGGTATGTACTTCTGAATATGTTCTTTGGATCCGGGATTGACTTGATGACAGATCGGCTGGGTTGTTGGCTGGCTAAACATTCTTGGTCTGTATACCTTTCGTCTTTTTTGACATTTTTTGACAATTTCAATTTTATTCTTGCCAGGTCAAATTGCCGGAGTTTCTTCGACTGAATTCGGTCTTTCCAACATGATTTGGGCTGCAGTTGTCGTTGGCAAGGTACTATGTTCTACGTTGGCTTGACAAGATGATTCTCGCTGACATCCAACAGGGCGGTGATTACGAAGTCACCCAGGCTAAAGTCGTGGGCCTCTTCGCTGGACTTTTAATAGTCCACGGAATCTTGGTAAGTACTTCACACAAAAGTTAGTTCGCTGCTCACCATTTACCTAAGAATTCGCTCGCGACACGTCAACTGGCACGTTTGACGACTGGATTCGTGTTTGTGAATCTGGGAACAACTTTTTGTATCTCTTAAACCCCGCCGCTGTGTTTTTTGATTTTCTGATTATCTATCTTTGAAGTGATCATAATTGTTCTCCTTGCAACAACCGCCCGTTCCGAAATGCACTTTGCGAGTTATGTTTTTGGGTCTGCCGGGGTTGTTAACCAAACCGGAGGATGGAACACGGGATTAGCATTCCTATTCGGACTTCTCAGCGTTCAATGGACGGTACGTACATTTGAATTGAGCTGGAGAAGTCATACGACAATGAATCAATTGCCTAGATGACGGTAAGTGTGGCGCTCTGAGATAAGATATACCCGTTGATGGGAGGGTAGGATTATGATGCTACCGCTCACATATCGTGAGTCATTTTTTTTTGTTTTGTCGTGATTTTTCCAGACCTTATTGTCATATGTAGGGAGGAGGTTCGACGTGCAGCATATGCTGGTAAGTTGGATCAACATTACGTCAACTGTCTGCCGATGACATACTGGAATCAATAGCGCCATCGGCAATCTTCATTGCTGGTCAGTGGAACTTGTTTTTCACCTTCCTCACGTATCAACTATAAACCAGTCATTGGAACGGGCCTCATCGGATGGGTTCTTAATATCGTTGTCGTTCTGTGCTCTGGACCACTGTGCGTCCCGGCTTTTATGAGGAAATGATCACAACTGAGTGTACTTATAGTGAGAACTTACCAGGTCCATCGGGCTCTGCTTTTCTTGAGGTGATTCTGATCGCGTTTCTTGAGATGTCGCGATCATATGATTCAAACACTGATATTAGATTATGTACCTACGCATGGGCAAAACCGGTGCACTTTTCCTCTGGGTACACGCTCTCCCCATACTATCTAGTCATGCGACCTGACGCCTCATCATGTAGACCTTCGTCTGCTTAACTGCATTCTTCGTCGTACAAACTGCTCTTCAAGCTGTCTCACGTACTACGTATGCTTTCAGCCGTGACAAAGGTGCGTCGCTTCTCCAGTGCTTCTACCTTACGAGCTGATGTCTCCAGGGTTCCCTGATCGTGGATTCTTCGGTCATATCAACCAAAAAACCCACACCCCTATCCGTTCCATCTGGCTATGTACCTTCGTCAGCATCCTTCCAGGTCTGCTCGATCTCGCCAGTCCTGTTGCTGCCAACGCCGTCTTCTCCCTGACGGCCATGGCCCTCGACTTGAGCTACATAATCCCTATTTTCCTGCGGCGACTTTTCGAGAATCACCCAGAAGTACAGTTCAAGCCTGGTCCTTTCTATATGGGAAGCGGACTCCTAGGGAAAATTTGCAACACAACTTCTATTTTATGGACGCTCTTCGTTTGTGTCATCTTTTCCTTCCCTACATATCTTCCTGTCACGAAGGATAATATGAACTATGCTTCGGTACGTTATCAACCAATACGCTTCCAAAGTCCTAGCATTCCAGCCCTTTTTCAGGTTATCACTATCGGTGTCTTGATTCTCTCAGGGTGTGTATACTTCATTTTTGGCGCCCTATCTCTATTCATTCTTCATAACAGACTTTGGTGGACTCTCGGCGCACATAAATATTATCATGGCCCACAATCAAACCTTCACGAGCTCGCTTCGGCGAAAGATATTGCTGCTAGCAGCATGGACTCCGAAGACACCAGAAATGCAGAAGTTGAGGTTACGGAGGTGTGACGAAACCAATGGGTAACGAAAACTTGGACGATTTGAATTTCTAAAAGTAACGAGATCATATCATTTATTCTAATACCTTACCTTTTTATCCATCTCATATAGAAAACTGCTGACGCATATTCAGTAACTCACTTATATAGGTGTACGATGTGTATCACGCATCCTTTGTCTCATTGCTTGTCAGAGGCGACTAGACGAGAATATGTATTTCATCTCCTGAGGATATCATTTCTCGAGGTTTTTGTTGTCGTTGATTCATATGCGAAAGTCGAAAGCATACAAAAAATTCGTACGCGAAAACAGGCCATAGTCAAAATGTCTAATAAATAACTATCAGGAGTCGAGGGAGCTGAGATGACAGCGTATTGTACACGGACAGTAAAGCAAGAAAAAAAACGGAGACCAACAAACAGACAACATGGAACATTCAAAGCAGACTCTTACTCGACTCTTTGCTTTTTGCTGTCCTTATCCGCCTCAGCGTTGCCCTCACCAGCATCACGTTTTAGTGACCCGCTGTCGGGACGGGCATGCACCGGCGGAGTAGTATGTTGCATCTGGGCCGATGTCGCCGTTGCGCTGACAGCTGCCATGGCACCCCGAAGGGCGTCGAGCTCGGCTTCGGCCCGCGCCCGCGCCTCACGCTCCCCCTCCCACATTTTCTTCATCTCTTCAAGTTGCGTTTGCAGATCGCCCATGGCCTGATCCATCAGTAGCTTCTCCAGTGTCCACTTTTCGATGTTCCGTGCCTCATTCTCTTTGAGATGGTGGATATATTGCACAGCGCGAGAAAGGATGGCACCTTTCGCCTTCTCGCCTGACCCGTTCGGCACAATACGACCGAGCTCGTTGATACCCTCATTAATGTTTCCACGGCGTCGACGCTCGACTTCTTTCTGCAACAGAGAGTGAGTACCTATGACTTTAAAGATGATTATCAGGGAGTACTTACATGATTGTCCTTCCGTTGCCGAGTCCACTCGTCACTGCCCATCGTCGCGCTCCGTCCACCTCGTCCCCTTGTCGCCGAAGACGCCTGCACTGGCGGTTTGATATCAGAATTGGCAGCAGCCTGCGCTGCCGCCGCCGCAACAGCAGCAGCACGGCGTTCGTCCTCACTGACATCTGGTTGGCCGGGCATCTGAGGTGGCGCAGAGGCTGAATTGGGGGGCGAAGCAGACATCGCTACCGCCGACAGATGACCGAGGTTAGGTGGACCGCGAGGATGAGACGATGGACCGGGGTCGTTAATACCTGGGAGGCCACCAGCAGGATGAGGCGGCGGGAAAGCGCCTGGTGGAAAGGGAGGCTGTTGGGCAGAGAGATTAGAGAGAGTTTGCGCGGCATCCTCTTTGCCCTCGTTGAACTACGTCAATTTATTGTCAGTACGATAGAACGAATGACGAGATGAGCTGGAAAAAAAAAGAGTGACCCTTCCTCCGCGTGACTATTGGCGGAATACTCGTGCTCTGCTCGTGCAGCGTGTCTCGCGACAGTCACGTGTAGTGTAATTAACGATCGTCAAATCGCGCAAGATAGTTTGTGGCGCAGAAGATGGTCCAGGCAGAGAAAGAGGCGTACAATAGCCAGATACAAAAATAAATGTATCATACCTTGCCGAGAACTCCAGGCAAGTTCCTCAGGATAGTCATGAGCTGTTCTGAACCGATACCTTGAAGACTACTGAGATCGGCCGGCAACATCGGAATACCTGGCTGTTGCTGTGGCGGCTGCTGAGGAACAGGAGCGGCTGGATTGTGAGACAAGGTTGGGTCATGGGTACCGGGAGTAGGAGGGGCCATTGCTGAAAATTTCAAACAATTGTTTTCTGCAAGTATCGTTAATCATCGAATCCAAGAAACATGCTAGAAGTACGTACAAATCTTGCACTGGGAAGCCTGTATACTACGGCAGTGCGAAAAAGTGGGCCAAGAAATTTGAAATCGGCAAAGTAGTATTGAATAACGAGCTGGACAGAATGAGAATGATGTTGTGGTCAAGTTAGCTATGCTCGACAACGTTTCGTGCAACGAGGAGACGAGGGGACGAAGCCTGGACTCCTGGAGGGAAAGTAGGGGAGAACGTGAAAGTCACGATTGTCGTGACCACAAGCCCTGTGACCTCCAAACCACCAACAAAGATTCCCACGCCACCAGGCTCATCAGCTGACCTGCATGTGTACGGCTTCTCCCTATCATGTTCCGGATCTCAGATCTGGACCCAACAAAAATGGATTGTTATCAGTAATGGTTACACAGAGCTTTTTTTCTCTTCTATCCCACGAAAAATACAACTTATTCTATCCAGCCCGCTTATTTACAGTCTAGAAGGACCCTCTTCAGCTTCCTTCTTGTATGCCTCCGCAACAAAAGTGGTACCCTGAATGAAAAGGTCAGTGATCGTCATCCGGTGGTCAACAGGTAAGACCACATACGGTCTTGATGTTGGTCACCAGTTCGGGAATAGCTGCCTTGACAAGTGCCTGTTCCCTTTCCGTGATCTTACCAAGCGGGGAAATCTTGGTGACACCCTCAGGCTATTTGAAGTCAATCAGCCTGAAACTCAGGCAATAGACAATATGTAGACGTACACCAAGCTCGACGATGGAAGAGAAGAACTCGAGCTCTTGTCCAAGCTCCTTGGCGAGGGCGGCTCCGCCAGCAGGATCCGCAGTGAGGGAAACGTACGAGGGGGCAGAAAGGCCCTTCTCACCCTTGAGAGCACGAATAACCTTTGCAGCAAACTCAGCGCCGGCGTACGCCATGGACAAGGTCGCCGATCCAGCGCCATCCTTGGCCTTGACAACTTCGTCACCGCCGAACTGGATGCGTTTCACCAAAGCCTCGTATTTCTCCGCCGAGAGGTCCGCGGGAAGGGCGTGTGAGGACTGAGAGAGGAGAGGAACAATCTGTCGCCAAGCGAATCAGTGTCACTTTTACTTTTCTTAACCCATCAGACCACGTACGGTAACGCCACTGTGGCCACCGACAACTGGAACAGCGACCGAGGGCGCCAGGGACAGATCGCCGAGGATCTCAGAAACGAAGGTCGAGGCACGAACAACGTCAAGGGTAGTCACACCGAAGAGACTAGATATCGCTATAAGTAAATGATTCGACCAGTGTTTTATCTAAGCTTACCGCTTGGGGTCATAGACACCGTGTTTTTTGAAAACCTCTGCGACAATCGGTACGGTGGAGTTGACAGGGTTGGAGATGACAAGGACAAATGCCTTGGGTGCAACCGTGGCAACGCCAGTGGCCAACTCCTTCACAATACCACCGTTAATTTTGAAGAGATCATCTCTTTACAATGAAACGGAAAACCAATCAAAATGAGAACAGGTTCTCATGCAATCTGATCTCACCTTGTCATCTACAAAAATCTGAGCCATCAGATAATCGATATGTTATAGAGAAGTACATACACCAGGCTTCCTAGGGACACCTGCAGGGATCACAACGATATCTGCACCAGTGAGGGCCTTCTTGAGGCCATCGTCGGGCTTCAGGTATCCCTCAACCTTTGAAGGGGTCGAGATATGGGAGAGATCGGCAGCAACACCAGGGGTGTTGACGATATCGAACAGTCCGAGCTACATAATATCCTCAATCACATCCTCATATCGCAAAGAACGCCAACTTACCTCAGTCACGAGCGGGTTAGCCTTCAAGAGAAGGGACAGAGGTTGACCGATACCACCTTGAAACATTGGAACGACGCTCAGCTCAAAAATTCCAAATCAGCGCAATCCATGATGATCGCACTCACCAGCAGCGCCGAGGACGACAGCTTTCACCATTTTGATGTCAAAGGGTGGTTAATTGGGTAAGGTAGAATGTACTGGGGTGAGGAGAAAATGAAAGTTGGGCGATAATCTCCTTGGTTCCAAGTAATACCCGGTCACTGATCCTCGACACGTGATTCGACGCGACTCGCGAAAATCACAGCACAGATATCCGGAACGGACGTATATTTCCGACCCTTCCCGAAGCCACGAACCCGTGAAGTCTTCCAGATATCTACCGGCTTGTCTTCACCATTGTTCCGCACAGAATCGATTCATTATCCGTCCCTTTGAATGACCAAAATATATGGTCATGAGACCAATGAACAAAAGAACCGAAATTGCAGATAAGGGCTTTGCTATGTGTCTGCAGCCTTGACGCATTACGTTATACCTCCCAATCCGAAGAAAAACAAGGCACCTTAAAGTTTTCCGTTTCTCGACAAGATTTTTTGACCTCATGTTCTCGTTATGAGCTTATCCGGGGAGGCCCAGGCTTTAGAACTCCCCTTCCAACAAGGGAACATTAATACGAACCTGATCAACTGACATGACTGTTGTACATATGTAGTTCCCTGCCCTTTATGTTCGCTATTCTAAGGTACAAAGCGGTACGCAGTGTTGGAACATAATCATCAACTTCCTGAGAATGACGCGTTCGTCATCCGTCATTTCTCTCGTTTCGTCATTAATGAAATGAATACGTAGCTTCTGATGCCCTCCTACCCCGTACCTCGACGATTGCGATTGGTAATCCAGTTTCAATTTAGTCACCGATCAATAGCTCTCGGCTTTGGGTATATGTGCGAGCACGCAGGCGGTCCAGGTTTTCGCTATACATTCTTAAATACCCAAGGCAAGGGTCTCGTTAAAACCCAAGCAGGACTCGCTGTGGTTCCGCTTATTCGTATTAACTTTTTAGGACGATAAGATCGTCCACCCATGGATCTGGAGAGGTTAAGTTACTGAAGAACGGACCCATGCAGGTAGTGTGCGTTTTACTGAGTATGTAACAGGGTTAAGAGAAGGACATAAGTTTCCAGAGCGGCATCCGAACAACTGGTGAGGCGCTTCAGACCGCGCAACGAAACGTTGGAGATTGCTGTGTACGTATCTATCCCGGGCTCCAGGCCATTGGTCACACGCAGAGAAGGATGAAATAAATGGATTAAAAAGAAGAAGAAAAAAGGGGACAAAGAGCAAGTTTTAGAAAATCAAACCCAAAGACATGCCAGAGCTAGTCGTAATACTGTGTCTGTCCTCATCGCGACACATGCGATCACATACCCACCCATTCACCATACCTAACACTTTGACCATGACCATGAGGGGCAACTGTCGCATATTGGTAGGCAATAGGACATGAATCACCTTCCAAGTTTCTTCGAATTTCATCGCTACAACTAGCATGCCTTCGAGGTAGAAGCACATTTCCTTCGAAGGTTGGGTTTGGTAGTTGATATCACTGATCAGTCTCTGCTTACTTTGACTTGACTTGGGTGGAACTTATGGGCCTAGCAGGTCCTTTGAGACGTTGAACAACGTATTGGGACGATGGGAGCCGGGCTCGGGGTTATCCCAAGAGATGAAGTACTTGTACCAGAAACGGCGCCAAAGAAAGGGAACATGGTGCTGTCCCATCAGGTAGACTCCTTCCAGAGGTGCCAAATGAGTCAACATGATAAAATTTTCCAGAACCAAGGCGATGCCAGCGCAAAGATACAAGTGTGGAGCCATAGAATGTGGTAGTGAGACTACGACGGCAGCTGACCATATGTACAGCGAATGGAGAATTCTCTCAGCCACAGTTCTGTAGATATCTTGGATTGCAAAAGGTCGAGGAATCCTAATTCAGATCAACAATAGTAGTGCTATGGAAAGATTGGGAGTATGGGTGGTCTCTTCTAGGAAAGCTTCTCGCCTTGGTCACTGTGCCACCGTGTAGCAGTCCTAGGGATCCGCAAGTATATCGATCAACGGGAAGGATTTATCTAGGTGCTCGGGCATCGTCATGGTGTCTTGACAAGCTGCAACCACCAACTTCACTGTTCAGATACACGTCCCAAGGACGCAACTGGTTGCGACTCGACCCTGTTGGGCATCTCATCCAGCTATGTAGAAAGAGTATATAGAAAGAGGCTCTTTGCATAAATTACATAATAATTCGGTACTCAAACCTCGGTTCCTTCACTGTCCTATGTCTGCACTCTATCTTCAGGAATCATTTAACGATTCTCCTCGTATAAAGAAAGCTCCGATAAAAAATAGTATTCCCGTTCCTTTCTCCTACACAGCAAGCGATGATGGTACCGATGAGAACCTTTTGATTTTGCTCCATGGTCTGGGTGTGTACGCAATTTATGCCTTTCTACATCACTTTTGCTGAAGTGGTTGTATCTAGGAGACACCCACATACCGTTCGGTAAACTTGGTCGACAATTGAAACTCCCTCAGACTGCTGTCCTTGCTTTACGTGCACCGGAACAGTTCGTTAAGAATATGTATTGCACATGCCTTTATTCTTACATTTTCTTATCTGAGTAGGGTCCCTTTTCTGTACGAACCTGCCTTTCAATGGTACACCTCTTTCGACGGACTTGGGGAATTGATTAAAAGGCCTAACCCAACATCGGCGCTTGATCTTCTTGAGAAAGTGATTAGACACCTGATTGATGATTGTGGGTGGCCATCATATAGGATTCACCTATTTGGTTTCGCCCAGGGTGGTAGCATAGCCGCAGAGTTTGGTATCAAATGGTGGAAAATTCACAGGAACTCCCAGACACACGCTGATTCGTCTTCGAATGCAATGAATGGTACTCTAGGATCGATCATCTCAATTTCAGGACCTCTATTGTCATATCCTACATTGTCAATCAAGAATCCGACACCTGTCCTCATAGTACATAACGCGTCGCCCTCGGAAGCAGCGTTACCAGCAAATGTCGTTGCTGACGTCAAAAAGGCGTATGGTAGCGTGGCCGAGAATACGATTAAAGAGCAAGGAATGCCTTCATCGAAAGCCGGATGGCAACCTATAATGGAATTTTGGAGCACTCATCTTGGGCGGCGGCAAGTAGATGGTCTGTACGAGGTAATGAGTGGTGTTTCTGCAATCCCTCGATAATGACGGTGTCTCTTATTTAACTTCTATTAACTTATCGATGCCTACGGAGATTGACCCTTGTCTCCTGGTAGCTCGGCAGACTCGGATGATCTAATACTCACCTTTGGATTTAAGTAGTGAATGGCTTCGAGGTTTTGTCATGCAGTCCAGAGATATGCGCTCTAAGGCAGGAACATAAAGGTGACATCCAGCACAAAAATGGGAAAGTTTGTCTATACCCCTAAACACGACTTCCGGAAGGCGGAATAATTATATAAACTCTTCATCTAGTATTACAACACTGATGGTGAAGTGGTTATCATGCTTGCCTTCCATTTCTGTGTCAAGCAAGCGGCAGGGGTTCGATTCCCCTTCAGTGTACTAACAGCAATATGCGTGACTCTTTAACTTTTGGCGTTCATTAATCTTTTTGTGTGCTCAGAGATGCCTTTGGTTCTCCAAGCTGTTGTGCGATGCATGCAACCAATACGCAACGTCCTCCTCACTCATTCAGGGCGAGTATTTGAAACATTCCACCCCCCCTCTCGTCCTTGATTGTTGGCTCACTGTCGAATGACTATTGCAGATGCTATAACAAGTTCCCCATCTCGTGCTGAATATTATCATTGGACCATTCTCGGGTTTCTTTTCCTTCACATGTCGAGTGATGACACAAGGATGAGATGCCATGGTCGTGTGCAGCGGGCATCCCGGACCGACTTGTTCTGACTAGCGTGTATTTTTCACAACTCGGAATGCCAGCCTGCAGATCCCATTGCCATGGCACGCACTATCCGAGCATCCGTAGTCCAGACCTGCAGCGCCCGTTTCTCCATCCCAGACACTCTCGCCAAACTCGAGCATCTCACCCGTCTCGCTCGTGATCGCGACCACTCCCAGCTCTGCGTCTTCCCAGAGGCATTGTGCGTCTCTTCATTCCCACCCTTCCCCTGACGCCTGAGCGTATTGTCGCAGCATCGGTGGGTACCCGAAGTTCTCCACATTCGGCACATCGGTGGGCACGCGCGCCGACGCAGGCCGCGACGAGTTTGCACGATACTATGCGGGAGCCATCGAGGTACCCTCGCCCGCTCTCACGCGTATCGAGGAGGTCAGCCGAGAAACGGGGGTGTTTCTCGTTGTGGGTATCATTGAGCGGGATTTGGGAACTTTGTATTGTACAGTTGTGTTCGTGGATCCAGAAAAGGGGTATGTGGGGAAGCATCGGAAGCTCATGCCCACGGCGATGGAAAGAATAGTGTGGGGACAGGGAGATGGATCGACACTGCCTGTGCTGGAGAAGAAGTTTTTGAGCGGAGGGGGAGAAGTGGATACAAGGATGTCGGCGACGATATGCTGGTGAGTTCCAACAACTATGCTATCATAACGACCTTTGACCGCTGAACAGGGAGAATTATATGCCACTCCGTACGGTCATTCCTTATCTTGTGTGGTATCATCCTTAAGTCTCAACGCTAGTGCGGACTTATTACTACAGCCTTGGGACTGAATTATACTGCGCTCCCACCGTCGATGATCGTCCACAATGGCAAAGTACGATGCATCATATCGCCCTAGAGGGTGCGTGTTTCGTCCTTGCAGCTTGCCAATACGCAGAGGTTTGTCTCTTCGCGCCTGCCCACCAACCAAGCCCTAACATAACCACTAGGCGAAAGATTTTCCAGACGAGCATTTCCTCCTTACAAACGCAGGCAACGGTAGTCTCCCAGAGCCCAGCAAAGTAATACTCAATGGGGGAAGCGTCATCATCAGTCCCCTTGGTAAGATCCTTGCAGGCCCCCTGCGTAATGCAGAGGGCATATTGACTGCGGAACTTGACTTGGATGATGTCGCACGGAAGAAGTTTGATTTAGATGTCGTTGGTCATTATGCCAGAAATGATGGTCGGTTTCGGTGGTTCTCTTTCGATGTGTTGAAGCTCATATGATTATAGTTTTCAAACTTACTGTGAATGCGCCACAAGCTTGATCTTGTTGGTCGTATAACAGTGTATAAATAGTCTGCATACCATGAGTATGTACGTATGTAATTCTTATGCTTTTAATGCAATTCATGGGGTCTTTTGTTCACCTGAAAACAATCAAGAGCCTGATGGCTTAATACGCCACAATCCTAACAATTCACGTTCCTAGCCATAGCCATCGGCATTGTACACTAATTCACACTAATTCAAACATAATAATTCTGCACAGCAAGGTTCTTAACCACAAACAGTCCCTCCGCGTTCTTATCAGCAATGCGGGTCTGCTTACGATCATGCACATTCTTAACACGTGCCCGTACATATTCTAGATTATCTCGTCAAACAGAGAGAATAGACTAGATAAATAGATACTCCTTACCGGCCGCAGTAACCTGGACTTTCTGGGGACCCAGATCCGCTTCCGTCAGGAGACCTTCACGGATAAGCACGGGACTCGGGACAGGGACCATGGGGACACTGTCTCCCGGACGGACGAAGTAAAAGACGCCGAGGCGTTCGAGGTGCGCTTGGTCGGCGGGTGGGCGGACGACACGGTGCACGGCGCTCTTGATATAGCCCTGCAAGAGAACAAAAAAACGTCTGAATTCTCTGAACATACTCTAGGATTCTTATTTTTCTTTCGAACCTTGGTGAGGAAAGAAAGCGTGTCTGCGGCGTTGCAGATGATCCCGCCGTCGACGTGTTTGACCCATCTCCATTCATTGTCGGGTGTGCGGACTTGGAGACTGTCAGATTCTGGTAAGATTTGGTATAGTAGAGGATGAGAGCGTACGCAGCGACGCGTTGTGAGAAGAGCAGCGTGAGGGAACCGAAGTCTGTATGGCCAGAAATCCACTGATCACCGATTCTGTCGTCATCTTCATGTGAACGTGGATGGTAAATCATCTACCAGCATGTCGTTTCAGGAATTGCAGCAAAAATATCTTGACTAGTATGATGCATACATAGCGGAGATGGTCCTCTGAAGGAGAGTCATAATCATGTTGGTCGACGAAGTAATTTTCAGGAAGCTCGAGAATGATTGAAAAGAGGATGAGGAGCCTGCGAATCACATTTCCCCACACTTTCCGATGGAACGATGCGATTTCGCTTTCGAATTGCTTGATGAAGGCATGCCGTGGTACGGAAACGTAATGTGGGATGTATTTCGGGATATTCAGCTGTGAATGGGTAGTGATGTGTGTATATTTAGTTAGGAATCAGGGGGATTCGTACCACTTCCATATTCTCTTTCACATCCGTGTTTCCTATCATCCGTGTCGGCTCACGATACCCAAAGTTGCTACGCAGCAAAAGGAATTTATCGCAATCCCTCCCCCACCCCACACAACTTACTTTCCAACGGTAAAATCACAGACAACTTTCCTCTTCTCCTCGAGAGGTTGCTTGAAAAAAGTATTGCCGATGGCGAGCTGCCTATCAACTTCTTCCTCCTCAATACCATGACCAGTAACAACCCAGAAGCCCCACTTCGTAAGAGCATCCTTCAACTCACGCGCGAGTTTTACCTTGCCGCCTGTAGCGTCGAACTCGGACAAATCAATGATAGCCAAAGGGGCCCAATCAAGTGGAACAGATGTCTCGCTCGGGTACGCGAAGTATTCAAGTGAGGTTTTCGCTAGAGCAGGCATAGTACACAGTATCACACACGAGCTAGAGTAAAAAGGAAAGGTCAAGGCATGCAAAGCATAAATGTACCCATGGCGAAGCATTCGCGGGAGTTCCGAGCACCCGGCCCGATGATATTCGCAGAAATCTCCCTGCAGATATCATGGGACGATGAAAGCCACACATGTACGCGATCTATATATACTGCGACAAATTTAGTTTCGGCTTGGATATGCTTAAATCCAGTTCGCGCGACGGGGACTCGTGCATCATGACTGATCTATGTCTCGAAGTATCGAAATATTTTTGCTTCAATAAAAGAAATTAAGCGCTTGATGCGGGGGTGGAAAAAAACCTCCCGTAAATCATAGAAACTGTATCCGTTGGTATCTATGTTCGACAGTTCGATGTATAGAGCCCCTCAACCGTGACGCATGACACGCATGACACTCGGTAGCAAGTTGGTAGGAATCATTCGCTGCCGCGGATGCCGATCCGCAAACAGAGTTACAGCATGTTTTTGAACGCGACGGCGACGGGGCTTGGTCGACAGCCGAGGAAGATTTGTGAAACATCACTTCTCGAGAATCAATTGGACTCGTTGGTCCGTGAAAGTTACAACATCCATTCTGCTGCAAAAAGAAATCTCGGCATTCCGTCGGACCGCCATTCCCTTTATGTTTTTTGGAAAATGTTGCATGCAGCACCATGAGGTCCAAGATATTTAAATCAGAGCAAGACAAAGTGAGCTTACTTGACAGATGGCTTTAACGGCAGCTTCGGACGGACCTCGCTAATTCTCCAAATCAACCCTCCTAAGCTCTGCCTGAGAACCTTCCAAGTTCTACATTGAGTCCACAACATGATCTCTACGCCCACCATTATTGATTCGCCGCCTTCGTCCGTCGACAAAGAGAAACTAGCCTCCATAGAGGAAAAGGAGGACAAGCGCCACAGTCTTTCTCCACCTGCATCAGAAATTCGCCGAATACAACGTAAAATTGGTTGGTTCCACAAGGCGATTGCAGCCGTTGATGCTGTTGATGCTGATGTAGACTTCTCACAGATGTTAGGGTTATCCCTTGGCTTTGCTTCACCTACCTTGTGATGAAGACTGACGCCAATAACATCACAAATTCCGCGATAATGAATGCCGAGAAGAAGCATGACATAAAGTCCCAGCTCAAACTCAGTCCGGACCAATGGAACTGGGTTATAGCTTGCTTCTTCTACCCATATGCATTCCTGGAGCCAGCGTCAACGTTGATGATGAAAAGGACAACGTCAGATCTTTATTTGCCATTCCAGTTTTAGGTGTTGAACGGTAACCCCGCAGCCCAAGTTTCTGGCTCGGTCGCCTGATGGTAACATGGGGCATCATCTGTGCCTGCGTCGGCGCAGTCCAAAATTACAGTGACCTGATCGCAGTCCGAGTTTGTAAGCCCTCCACAACACCAAGTCGTAATACCTTTATAGACACCGTATATTCAGTGCAAGGAGCCGCCGAAGCAGGATACTATCCTTGTATCATTTACTACCTCGCATTTTGGTTCCGACCAGACCAAATGGCGCGACGCGTCGCCGCGTTCTACTCTTGTGGTCAATTGAGTGGCTTCGTTGGTGGATTCCTGGCGTTTGCAATTTCACACGCCGACGGTCGCCTCGCAGGCTGGCGCTGGTTGTTCATCATAGGTGAGTCTCAAAGCAGACCAACATCGACCGATTTAACTTCGTAGATGGAATACCCGCATTCTTGATGGGAATCGTGACGTTCTGGTTACTCCCTGACTATCCGCAGACCGCTAAATTCCTCAAAGACGATGAAAAATCTGCGATTGTCGGTATGCTTAACGAACATGCTCCTTCAAAAGAGGCAAAGACCTGGGACTGGAAGCAAATCATTGGATTGTTCAAGAATCCTACCTTCTGGTCATGGAATGTTGTTGCGTTTTGCCACGCGGTAGGGGGATTTGGATTATCCTTCGCATTGCCCACCGTTATCTTTCAACTAGGTTTGAGTGTTAGACATGAACTCGCAACTTTCCTGCTGACAGTGTGCTCGGCAGGCTTTACGTCCTCAGCCTTGAGCAACGTGCTAACGATGCCTCCATATTTCTTAACATTGATTGTCTTGAACACTCTCGGTTACCTCATTCAGAACTGGAAGTTCAATCCATTCCGCGTGGCCATTGTCTGTATGTGGTTTGTTGTTAGTCCTACGCACATACCCATTGCCATACAGTGGAACTCATCAACATAATATGTTGCATAATTCTGCTTCAAGTTAAAGTGACTATCGTCAGATATCTGGCACTTTGCGTGGCGACATCAACAGCCGGCTCAGTCTTGCCAATCTTGTGGCCATCACGCGTGAAAGCCGCGCCTGGCACTACCGCGGCAGGAGTAGCCATTGGAGTAACTAACGCGATGGTTCAGTTTTCTGGTATTTTGGGTCCAACGATCTTCTCAAGTAAACTTGCAAATAACTAGTTCCTGAGAAATACTCAAACGAATCTCTAGCGGTCTATGGTCCGACTTACCGAGTGTCATTCACTGTATGCTCTGCACTCCTAGCTGGCTCAGTAATTGCGATTGCGACCTCGGGATTACTTATGGGAGAATTGATACCAATCAAGAGACGAGACGAAGACGGTAGTGAACACGTCATTGATGAAAAAGCTTAAAGTTAATGTATTCGCTGGAAGATAAACTTCGGTAATATCGAGAAAGTATGAGGAAAAACAATAATTGTAACAAAGCTGACGAAAACAATCTCAACGTTTGCAGCAGTTTGATAGAGCACAGAGAAGTGGTAAATGAAAGCAGTGCTTCAATCGATGCGTTTGTTGCTAACATTGCCCGTCGCCTCGTTGTACTTCGTGGCAAGTCTGTCAAACTCGGCAGCCTGTTGAGCGGCTTGCTTTTTCAGAGTTTCTATGACCGGTAGACATAAGCCGTCAGTGACCACTAGATTCATCATGGGCAGATCGCGCTAACCGAAATCCTTGGCTTTGGACTGCTCCATCGCGAGCTGCTTCTTCAACTTTTCAACCTCTTTCAGCGCGTCTTCACCTATCCCGTTCGATTTAGAGGCAGACTCCTTTTTCAGTTTGGCATATTGCTCCTGGGTGTAGATGAGGTCGAGGATTATGTAGAATGTGCGAGTAAGGACAAGAGAGAGGAAGAGTGTGAATCCTGTCAGATACGTATTTCTCTGAGCGCTGCAAGTTTCGTTTAGAGATTAAACGAAGACGGAGAAGACACTTAAAACGCACTAGAACTTTCTCGCTGCGATGTTAGTTTCGGTCCTGACGTCACTGAACGACCCTTGTTGTCCAGATTTCGCGAGCTCAGCCTCGGCGCTAATTTTGAACATGCGTTGTAGGGCATCTGCGAAGAGTATACCCACGAAACTACATGCTCAAGTATCAGTATTTAGGGGAAGTAGGGTGATACGTGCTGCGGAGACGAACATAAATGATATTTTGAGCGCGTATGCGATCTTTGCAATTATAGGGGACTCAGAGAGAAACCTAAACACATTTTTTCGCACTGTATATGGCAGTGGTGCCACGAGAAGGCAGAAAGTGACCATCTGATGTTCAAACAAAGAATTTAGGGGAGTTGCTTAAAGAGCGATGTGAGACGAACCTCTGCCGCCAAGAGCAGAAAAGTGAGAGAGTAACTAGAATGCGTGTAAAATGCAACATTTTATCATCCATTGTAGTAGACTTACTAGATTGTCATAGTCGTTGAATATCAAGGAGGACGTGTTCAGAGAGCACTTGAAACAACCGTGATATCCTGACGCGTCACGCGTCACATTCAACACGTCTTTGCGCAGCCTTTATTTCCCACCGCTTCTGCATCCTCTTTGAGCAACCTTGTTGAATCCTATTGTCAAACTATGGATAGATCCTCTTCCCGTTTCACTAGTTGGCCAAAAACATAGCATTCAACCTTGACTTCCTTTTCTGGAAAGTATGCGAGAGATCAGCGAGCGCAGCAGTTCTTGGAAGTCTTGTGATTAACACTTGGGGGCCTTTTCGACAGACGTCAGCATCAGAACATTCTTGATCTCCACTGTTGTCCAGGCGAAACTTCAAATGGCTCACGTCCACTCTTTGTGTCTCAATGAGCTCTTCCTTGACCGCTTCTGTCTTCTTCATTGACTTACGTATAGCTTGTGCGCGCATCTTGATTACTTGAGTGTTTACTCAATTGTAGCGAGTCCTGTTGATATTTGAGCATAATACACTTGTGTTTTATATGATCTCACCAAGTTCCCTGACTATGTATATCTGCCAGTTTTCAAGGCCTTGCTGTTAAAAGCTTTGCGATGAGTAAGAGGCAAAGTCCTCTTCTCAACGCAAGCCTAACGTGTATGATTTATGCTACCCTTTCTTATGTTAGTATGATCGATTCCTTTGTCGCAAACGATTGTGACGTGTGTGTTCCTGGGTTAAACTTCGGGTTGAAGCAACTGATCACCATTCTTCAGTGAAGTAAAGTTGTCTCTCGTAGTCATCTTTCCCTTGTTGTCGTAGCTTGAAGCTCTTCTCTAGTTGGGTTGTCCGCAAAGACAATGCGACGATCGAGCTAAAGTATTATAGCTCTATGTTCTTGGCTTCAACCCAGATATTGACTCCCATCTAGGCCAATTGTGAGTTTGCCATGTGAACAAAAGACTACCCTCGCACTCCTACGAGCCTGGAATAGCGCCATCTACACAATCGGTGAGGCTGAGATGGAGAACGCCATCTCGATATCCGGATACGCCTTCGAGACTACAACGGGAATCGTCTAGGGAATTTTACAGACAAACACCCCATTCTGTCGACTTTTGCAATTGCAGTTGGGTCATTATTTATGCCCGACAAGCTGGCAGGAAAGAAAAAATGCAGTTTGCCAATATGGCTATAAATACAAAGGAATTGCAGGCTACGTCTACCTCGGCAGGTCGTCTGAATGTCTTGCCTTGTATCTGTCATGGGAACAACGTACTTTTCAATCATCTGTATACCGTGGATTATGTAAATGAAAACGGCAGAGGGCTCATAAATGGTTGGATCTATGAAGGAGTTGCGGGGTCCATATACCTTTGCTGATCTGAAACGAACTTGATAAGTGTCCGATAAATGATTCCATGGGTGCCAATTCATACTCTGAGCTGCGCAGCAAGATGTTTTCGGAGATTTTGGTAGCTCATTTCTCCATTAGTCCCTAGTGTCGATACGTTTACCGTTGCGCAGCTTCTGTCGCACACTTGATTGGCAGACATACCTAGGGCTAGTTGGACTACCAGTACCACGTTGTTTGATTAGGGTCCTATCCTTGGTAAGGTCTTTGATTCCGTCCTCCATCCTTCAGACTCACATAACAGTGTTTTCAACAGATTATATTCAATACAAGTCGCTCCAGTACATCTAGGATTACATGAAAAGAGGAATATTATAGTGCAAATCGAGTCTGACAAGACACAGGGCAGGAAATAAATATAAGCTGAATACAAAGGGCAGCGTACACAAGTCCAAGAGAATATGACGAAGATGCAGTCGACGAATCCAACCATATGTTCCACGATGTCTACGCTTTGAATCTAAGATAGGCAAGCTCGAGGTTATACATGCAAGTAGTTGTCAATTGAATTGTGCAGGAGAGGCAGAGCCGACAGTGTCGAGAGAGTAAACCAAGTTGTTCCGGGCGCCGCATGGATGCAAAAAGAGATAGGCCATATATGCAATTGGTAGAAAAGAATCAAAGTCTCGTTGATGACGACGCGCAACGGTCCTTTCGCTCCAGCTCAGATAGTTCAACCAATACTGATTCCTGAAAACAAGACTGAGCAAGCGTTGCATGCAAATAAAGTGTATTGACACGTACCCACTTCTAAGCCATACTGTGCCGTATTCGCGGAAGTCCAAGCCCAGCTCGACCACCAGCCACAAAGCATGTCGCATGCCACTCTGCAAAAATGGGGGCCGGTGAAGGCAAAGGTTGCGCACCCTTCGCCTTCGTCGGTCCTCACTATGCAAAGCCGCAGACGTACATCAATGAGGACATGGAGGGTCGACTTGGGGGCGCATGATATAACATATCCCCGCGTCCGGGTGCGCTGCCAAGTCTGGTGCTACTCGAGCATAAATGGGCGGAATGGACTTCCTATATACGGATGCAAGTGATAAGGCTTGAATCAGGCGGTTCTGGAACTTGAGCATATGCGAAGTTGAGGTCGTCACGGAAGTCTCCAGGAGATAGACGAGAAGTGAATCAATGACAAAGAACAAGATACGAAGACGAGAAAAGCAGGAAGAACAGAGAGTGCAAAGAGTGTTTGGATAAAGCAGACAGGGAGACATCTCTGGGCCACTTTGGTCACAGAGAATCCTGAAGCGGATGAGTCAAAGTATGATGAATCAATCAAGGGACAACTCACTGGAAGGGGGGGATCGGGGTGGAGGAAGTTATTCATTTCCTCGCGGAAGATGTCAATGAACGACTGATTCTCCTGCAGGTCGAAATAAGTACTGCAACCGACCACGCATATCGAGGACCACTCACCCAGTAGGGAATCTCTTGTTTCAGGTTTATATCCAAAGTTGCTCCTTGGACGACCATGTGGGTCTTCACAACTTGTTGTCAGATAGGGAACTGAAGTCAAAAAGGACGACTCACTTCGTCTACATCCATTGTCTCGATCAAAGGTGGAAGGACGGCGACGAGAGTATCAGAAACAGAGTAGAGGTCGTGGATACCATCTGGATTGTTCTGCTGAAGGACATGAGTTGTGGAAGATGGCAACCGAGTAATTTGGCTTACATCGGAATGGACGCTGACTTGGAAGGTGGCAGCATCAATGATTGAATCCTCAGCATCCTATTACTTCTATGTGAGGGAGCAGTCGAAAAGGCAAAAGTGACAGCAACTCACGTGAGTCGGATCGACAAGTTTGAAAGCATCGAACTTGGGAACAACAGTCGCAGTATATCCTGCAGGAGATTGTGTCCAGATGAGGACCTCGCCCTGAAGAGACGTGTCAGAAATGGTTTTGAGAAGTTTGCACGCATCGGACATACTTGATACTCTGGATGTACATCTTTGTACGAAGCACGTTGACCTTTTAGGAGCGGAGCCTGATAGACAATCAGAACACGGAAATGGGCAATACCCAAGTGGACTCACAATGACAGCGCCGAACTTGAAATAACAAAGGGCCAGAAATACAAAGCCTGAGAGCCAAGTCAAATATAAGGACATGCTGTGGCTGAATGGAGCCAAGTCCTTAGAGGTGATTTGAGCATCTACGGTGGGAATGACAGCGGGAATAAGCGAGTTGTGCTTGTAAAGAGCCACGCTAAAGGCGGACATGTAAGGCGAGGAGTTATCTTCGGTGACGGGGGCAGGAGTGACAGCGGGAGTGAGTGAGTTGTGCTTGTAAGGAGCCACGCTAAAGGCAGGCATGTAAAGCGGGGAATCATCTTCGACGACGGGCGTGGGAGTAACAGTGGGAGACAGTGAGTCGTGTCTGTAAGGAGCCACACTAAAGGCGGGCATGTAAAGCGAGGAATCATCTTTGAAGATGGGGGCAAGAATGAGGTCTGTGCCAGGAACGGGGGCATCGTCAATGGTGCAGACTTCAGGAGGGGTAGAATAAAGGGCAAGGGCGAGGTTGAAGGCAGACACAGGGGCATCATCGACTGAGCAGGTATCGGACAGGGAGAAAATAGGATACGCCCAGCCCGGACAAGTGTTTTTGGAACGAGTTTCCTGAAGGCTTGTCAGATGCGTTGTCTCCTGGGCCATATCTTGGGTTTCCATCTGCTTGGCCATATGCCATGCTACGAGTTGCTCGCCAGCGACCATCGTGCCGCCACCGATCAAGAAACGGCGATGGTTGGGGTTACTGAATTTGATGTTCCCAATGGTAATCCAGACGCCAAGAGTTATAGTGTAAGTCAAGTAGAAAAACATTTTGGCCGTGAACGAAGTGGTTCAAAGTAAAGCTGGGTAGAATGGGAAACTCATTATTTATATCATGCTTTGCGGTGGCGGTGCAAACGCGTCGCGTTCATTTTTGTCACGTGACAGACGCGTGTCATGTGTCGTGGTTTTCTCTCACAAATGCCTTATGCAGGACTGGGGAAATTCCCCATAAACTTTGTCCGCAAGATAGCGAATTTTGAGAGGAAATTTCAACCAAACTTAAGTCCTAATATTGTGGATTTGAGGCTCAGTTGGGTGAGATTTTTGATCAATTTGATGACGAAATTCTGGCATTTGAGGCATAGCGGATGACAGTTTTCAACGTAAATTTATGTATTGTGTTGTTCAACACATGATAGCTCAAGAATCTGTATCATTGACTCTAGTACTGTGCCTCCCTGGATGTTCGGAGTACCCTCCGAGTCGGACAAAAGAGATTTCTGCCACAAGCAGCCATATTGAGAACTAGTAACTTGACAGTGGAGGTGTTATATGTTACCTGAGATGATTCCAAGTTACCTTTACCCAAGATATGGTTTAGTTGTTGTGCTCCGTCGTCGAGGATGTGAAGGCGACTGTCACGCTCGCCGAGACGTGGCAGAGCGGAGTTTAATTTTTGTTGACTCGACTCACCTCGCGTTGATTAAACACTTTCATCTCGAATTCCATGGGCCGCCGCCGCCGCCGCCTGCAGTACTCTCGTGAATATGAAGAGCGCCTGCAGGTGGCTATCCAAGGTGTCAATGAAGGGCGGTATAGGTCTTATGCTGAGGCTGCTCGAGATCTGAAGGTGAGTGTCAAATTCAGAGCTAGCTCACCGGCAGCAAGATGGCTCGTCCTCCTCACAGTAACTAGTATTTTCTCTTTATGCTTGTATTGATCTAATCAAATTTGCCTTGTCGCACTCATCCTTCTTTGCACACATCGTCGCTGCCACGGCGTCTGAATTCAAGTCGATTGTCAATCAGTGACTCTATGTGACATTGATGTGACTACATCAGACAAGATTTGGTCACTGAGCTAAGTGACAACATAAAACCGACAGTAACTCTTTGTTTGTCGGCTTAACCTGCACTAACCATAAGCCCAACCGGGTCCCAGATAGGCCCTGAGAAAATAAAAAGGTCAAAATTAATGTTGGGATGTCTCAGCGCTAAAACTCATATGTAATAGTACAACACGCTGATCAAAGATTGCCATATACAATATTCCCTACGTAGCGATCTCTTGTCTCAAAATAATAGATATCAACAGGAACCATTACGAATGCGACATATTTTCCTTGTTTAAAGAGGCAAATACGCTTTACTTGGTAGGATGGACGGTATGAAGAGGACCAGGGAAACTCCCTATAAATCTTATCCGGAATTTTCCCAAGAACCGGCCTCAAATCCGCAATAACGGACAATATATATCCACAAAAGGCAATTTCTATGTTTTTTTTTCTTAAAAAAGGGGGTTTTTGCGCGAAAGATAAGAATGCCGGACTTAAATATAAAACAAAATACAGCTTCATTTCTAACTCCGCTGGGACAAGGAAGCAGTGAGTCGGACAAAGTAAAAACACACGTTATAATCCACTCGAGAGTCAGCGTTACAACGACGTGACATCAAAACCTAAACCCAACCGGATCCCGAACGGTGTATTCACATTGGACTATCGTGCCAAGTGCAACATTAACCCTTTGTTCATCGTTAACTCAGGCTTAACCCGCACTAACGATTTGCCCAACTCCGCTGTATTTGTCTTTGTAGTGTCCTGTGCTGGCTGTATCATACATGATAAATGTTCTGTAGGACGACTTAGTAGTCGTTAACTCATACCATCAGAACTCATTCAAGTCACGAGCAACTGCGCCAAAGTTTGTAGGAGATGACGGACCACTGCGGCGCTGCAAAAGTATCACCAACAGAACTCCAGTCCATTAACCGAAAACGATCAAGTTCCCCGCTGAATACATTCTCCTGTCTTTTCCGAGGAAAGTGATAAAATAATGAAGATGTGGCCACATCACGGTGCGGCTAGGACTTGTTTGTGCTAACTTGTTCGTGCTCCACTACACAGAACGGAATGATAATCATTGTACGGACGAACTCCGCGTGACAGCGTAGTAGAAACATGAGCCCTAGGGCCTGGGAGTATTAAGAAGTGTCATAAAAGAGGTTTTACCGGGATGCTTGTACAAGTCGAGCTGAGGCCCTAATATTGTCGGAAAACCTATCAGTCATCCGAGAAGCCAGTGAATCTTTCTTCTCTGACTCAAACATTGTAACAAGCTTAGCCTACTTAATCGTAGTGTCGTCGACGTCGGGTACAAGTATCCGCCTTCGACAGTTTGTTCCTTACAACACAAGAAAACAGTGACCATATGATGTCGAAATGAAAACATACAAACAAGAGACGAGGGATATAATACAAGAAGGCAGATGGCATGTATCTCACTAGCGGAAGGCAATCCCGAGTAAGCCGATTGACCGCAGGATAGCATGCAAGAGGGCTAGGAGGATAGCTCGTCAACACAGACTATGAGCGATCCACAATTCTCGTTAACTCACAGTCCATCCCTTCATCTCGTATACTTCAACGTTCCATCCACGAACATTCCCCTATCTTCTCCATATCATAATTCAGGCGAAATCTCTCATTCTTTCCACACGTGCATCTGGGTTGTAAGCTCTCGATCAACTTCGCCTTCAGGAATATATACGCCGTCCCAAAGCCCAGGTTGCCCGCCAGAATGAAGCATGCTGTAGCCACCATATCCTCACGTGTGTAGTGTTCACGGAAGCCAGCGACTGCGTAGTTGATTATACCTGAACCCATAAGGATTCCTGCACAGATTGCATCATATTCCACCTTTGGGTGATTATGGACGATGGATTCGCGTTCTGATTGCGAACTCTCAAACATGAAGAATTTACAGAGAACGGCGTAACTGGGAGTATTTCGAAGTAAGCGCTTATATATTGAATCTGTGGCACCTTCAGTGGCTCACCAAAGATTCGCAAAGACTAGAACGCCTGATAATGGCATTATTCACCAAGCGTGAGTTGGAATAATTGAGAAACAGGTTTACTAGACATACCAAGCCTAAAAATACAGGTCAGTGAGTACGCATCATCTGTGTTTTCAGAGGAGATGGGCTTGAACAGGCATGCATCGAGCTCTCCTGTCATTTGGATATGAGAGGCTGGAAGAACTCACAAAACAAATCCGTCATCGGTAGGGAAAAGCATGAATATCAGAAAGCGAGTTTGGTCTGGGAAGACTTGGTTCTACAGCAAGGATAATGAACAGAGTTAAACGCTCATGTGGTGTGCAAACTCCATCACTCCGATCATCGTTTCAGATGTATTACAGCACTTGTGGGATAATTCTATTTGTGAACCCCATGAACCCGTGTTACACTGTGTGACAATGAGTTGCTAGTCACTGGGTGCAAACATAGTAAAAACAATCCAATTGATTTCAAGGTTTGATTTGAATGTTTTTCTCAAAACCATAGAAAAAATATTGTAACATACCACAATGAAATTGGACACGATCATGTGCTTAAAGACTGGCTCAAAAAGAACTACACTGTTTTGCAAAAAGACATTGTTCTCTGTACTCAGTGATGGAATACTCTATATTATTCAAAGGCATAATTCTATTGTCTTGACTTTATTCTGTGTTGATATCAGTCAAGCTTGTAGGAGCAGAGGGGACAATTTCAGCGACGTATCTACCTACACACCTATGCTGCCGACAGTCGAGGAAAACCGCTTGAATATCATTGAAATTTGTAGTTCGATTAAGACACACTGGTGTTATCGTTGATGTACAGCATACATTGACAAGTCCTGACACAATGGTACTATATTCAACATACAGCGTATACACGTACAGCTGAGGTGCTCATGTGACATGGGTTCATAGAGTTCATGGGGTTCACAAGTAGTTATAGCCCGGCACTGAGTCGGAAAGAGTCTAGTACCGAATATATATTGACTAGAAGATGCACTGCATGATAATATAGTGATTGACTGTCTATTACTTATACAAATACTATTCATCAAGGAAGTCGGGTGGAAATGACTATATCGTATCCAAACTCAAAGAGGCAGATGCCGTCTTTGCAAGGGGGCCGTGAAGACACCCACTAAGCAGTGGTCACATCGGTGTTACTTTTGGGTGTGGTTTTGGTTGCATAGCGCGGCAAAGTCTCAATTGGCTTGGAGATGAGGTATCCTAAAAATCGTTAGCCATTGGTGGAATTATGTAGGCACAAGCCTGAGCCTACCATTCAGCCCTGCGGTCTTTTCACCCTGTCTTCCGAAACCAAAACCAGCCTTCAAAGAATTTGTTTGCGGTGCATGATCATTCTTACTGAATATGCTCGAAACAACCGATGACGCAGCAGAAGTCGCCTTCGACATCGCAGGACGTACATCAACACCAGAAACGTGTGTCGGTAATACGCTCTTTGCTTGTTCGCGCCATGAAGTCAAAGAACGCTTGGCTCTAGCGGATTCCCGCCAAATTAGCCCCACTAGAATGTTGAGACAGCCAATTGAGAACAAGAAGAAAGCAGCGACGAGCGTAAACGTATCAACACGATGTGAGAGGACAGCAGCCCCAATCCTGTGAAGTTCAAGCTCATCAGGATTGATAGGATATAGGAAGGGGAGCTTACAAGCATTGCATAACTCCTAGAGCTCCAAGACCAAACCCTTTGCCCAGTACAGGAAAATAATGATCAAAGAAGCGGGATGGCCACCCGAATTCTGACATGACAAGCAAGACACTCTGGCCGATAATCAACAGCCTGTTGAGAACAGCCCAGAAGACGCCGGCTGGCTGATTTGGAACTGTGCTGCCTCTTCATAACCGACCATGTAGAAGATAAGGATGACTTCGAAGCGAGTTAAAGAGACCATACATGATATAACCCATGTCCGACATGGAAACCGTCGAATTGGGACCATTAGATACTGTCATAGTGGAATTGGAGCCAGAGTTGTCAGCAGCGACGAAGCGATTGACCGCTTCAATATCGTGGACAAGAGTCACAACATTGCTGGCAAAGACAAGAATGAGCGCGATAATACTCAGGGTGCGAACACCATTGAGACCGATGAACGTGTCTATTTTGAAACCGATATAGGTCAACTCCAGATAAATTGGACACTAATGTAGTTCGGTAACTCACAAGCACGAGGAGGCAACATTGAAGAAGTCTAACGAGAAGGGTGAAAAAACTAGATGCACAGCACCCAACGGAAAGAAAGAACGGGAAGGTAGCCGGCAGACTCAAGAACAGAAACAATACCATCTGTCATTCATGCTTGACTTATGTAGGGCCACATGGCTTGGCCGTTGTCCAGGAATGAATGAATGAATGAACTCTGTTTTTGCCGGCCGTTGTCCAGGATTCGACCTACATTGTTCTCGGTCAAAAGGCACAACAAGTATAGCTCATTGTTCTTTGTTTTTTGTTAGCCACTGTAGCGACAAAAACCTTTCTACCTTCCTTTTCTGTCACTCCCTCGACTTTCGGATACAGTTGTGCCTCCCCGCACAACTCCTCTTTTAGAACCCTTATTACTTACACTATAAAAAGACCCTGTAGAGTAGCTGATAGCTAGCTCTTCCCAATTAAAGGACTTACACCCGTTCTCTGATTGTGCGAAGACTCTATTGATACCGTGTGACCCCACCGTGACTACACGCTGCGGTTACATATTTTGAACGCAAAAAAAGTCCTAACAGCTTTTATCTAAAAACCTAGGCTCGCTGCATACTGGTCTCCCCTGGACTGATCACCCAAGGACATCCATAGCCGTGAGTCGCAAAACCTCTGTCTAGTTGCTCACAATGTCACAGAGATACCCCCTTCGAAACACACTACCGGGAAAACCACCAGTCCGTCGACTTAGCCCCACAGCCATCCGGGACACGGGACCGCTCCCTCGTCCGGGAACCTCGACAGAGGCCGGAAGGGCTACAGGCGACACTAGTGGAACCGAGCCCCGGACCACACATACCGCGAGCACTACCAATGCCGCGATGCCCATGGATACGTCCGTGGTTGCCGCTGAGCCGGAAGCCAGCGTGAAAGCCGACTCCTTTGAGGACGATGGCTCAGACTCGGGGCTTACCGACCCTGAGCCTGACGACGACGGTAGTCGTAGTAATACAGGCCAGTCGCCATCTGTCGTAGATAAAGACATAATTAGTACAGAACACCAGGAGGAGCATGCACCTGGTGACGAAACTAACCAAAACATGAGCGCGCGCCCAGCAGACGTGGCCGCTGATAAGGAGCACTCGCGACTCAAGGGCAAGGGACCCGACCCCAGGAACTGGGGTGATATTGACCTTGATCCTGGGGAAACAGACCCTCAGATTCAACAGGAGATTCTGTTAGAACACAACCGACAAAGGAGACGGGAAAACTCGGTGGAAGCCGTGCCAATCACCGACAAAGAACAACCTGATGAGCAGCCAGATTCAGATAAGGAGCTGATGTCTCGTAAGGAACTAATAGAGTACCTTCGAGACAGACAAGTGTTGAAACGGTTGCTCGACCAACACGACAAGAAAAGAGCGTCGGCTCACCGCAAAAGAGGAGAGCGCGCCAAGTCGGCACCCCTTTCTGATGAGCTCGAGGCTCTGATTAGGAAAGTGGCCGAGGGGTCTTCGAGGAAGGCGCAGTACAAGCCCGGGAGCGAGGGCTATAAGGGGAAACCAAACCCGCTGAGATCAACAGACCCGATACACCAAGTTACCGCTAAAAGCGCCCTGGGGCGCGCGTTCAAACGCATAAACCAGCAAGGCTTGTCATCACCATCAGACGGCGGGTCATCCCCGTCAGACAGCGACTCAGACAGCTCCGATTACAGCCCGGAGCAGGATCCCACCTCTGAATCGGAAACCGCTACCTCATCCGACGATGAAGCCCAAAGGAGGCGAAAGAATGACAAGCATGGTCATAGTCGTCGGCGGCAGAGGACCCTAATCAAACCCACACCACCCGAAAAGTATTCAGGTCAAGCTGATCTGAGATCATTCCACAAGTTCCTAACTCATGGAACCTCATATGTGAAATATGGATATGTCGAACGACGACGGCAGGTAATAGTCCTGTCGGAGTTCTTGACTGGTAAAGCATACACTTTCTACACGCAACGAGTCTCGATCAACCCCGAGAGATGGGATCTGCAGAAGTTTTTCACAGAGCTTTTCAACTACTGTTTTCCCATCGATTTCCGTAATCAACAACGTACTAAGTTGAATAACTTTTCGCAAGGGAATCGATCGGTCCGAGAGTATGTATCCGACCTTGAGGAGCTGTTTACCATCGTTGGCTCAGATAGTAAGCGTGCTAAAGTAGTGAAGCTCTTCAACGGGTTTCGCGCGTCGATCCGTAAGGCCCTACTGCGAGAACATCTCAACCCAGAAGTGACCTCTTGGAGGACTATGGTTCGAGAGGCAGAATACCAGGAAATGGCAGAAAATGTAGAAACGCGCGACCCCAATCCATCGAGCAACTTCCGTAATCAATCCAGCCATCAGAGCCGTGACAGTCACCGTGGCCATGGAGGAAAATCCAGGCAGGCCGGAAACAGCAAACCGACCATGGGTGGGCAATCAAGCCAGGCTGCCAGTGGCCAAGCCAAGAGTGATGACAGTCGTCATGGGACCAAGACGGCAACCCCCCATCACAACAGATCAAGGGGGAACACGGTGAAGCACCCCGGAAACAGTAGAACGCTCAGCCTGGAAGAAAAGGAGGAGCTAAAAGCCGCTGGGAGATGCTATATCTGCCGCAAAGAGGGTCACTTCTCCCGAAACTGCCCGGACAAGTCGCGAGGCATGTACCGCGGTAGCAAACCGCCAGGTCTCGGGGCCAACAGTGTCCGATTCAGTCAGGTCCCCAACCTTGAACACACTGAGCAATTACGCGTGAACTGCCTGGGAGAGACCACGGCGTCGCTTACCCTTAGCATGGTGAAACTCGGTCTAGCCGCACAATATATAGATGATGACGTATTTGAGGTGCTATCTGACAAATCAGACAAGGAACATGATAGTGAGGGGGACACGATCCCAGACTTACAGTCAGTATCAGACTCGAGTAGCGAGGATGAACAACTAATCCATGATTACTTAATAAACGCGAGTCAAGCGGATAATGACACCTCAGAGGAGGAACCAGAAGGTGAAGTCCTGCTGGCGCCACCACAGGATTTCGAACACACCTACCCCTTCCCAATCGGGGATGGGGAGGAAAAACTGTCCCTCATTGAAGCTGAGGAGGGAACTAGGTCTTGTCTAGGCCAGGCAGCGGCACGAAAAGCCGAGGACCTCCTTGAGAGCATGCAGCCGTATCCAGGGGACCCTGCCAATGTGTTACAATACCGGGGACGCCGATTCCAGGCCTACCTGTACATCAGTGGTGAAATACTAATACACGACCGTGTATTCGACACCCTGGAGCGCATTGAGAAGCGAAGGGTAGAAGCTGTCATGTTTAAGATCGGACACTGGTACGCCACCTTACGCCACGCCTGCACAGGGGCATCCTATGAAGGACTGTCGGTGTTCCAAACATGCTATGCTATAGACGCCATTAGCTGGAATGCCCGCAAGGTGCTGGAGTCAGGCATACCATACCCAGGAGAAGGTGAACAGCGAGTGAGACGCTGCCACCGCTTCGACGTCGTAGATATGGGTGATTACTATAAGGTCATTGATGACCATCGGATGTGTATCACGGTGATAGAACCGCACCACCTTGAGAATGACAGATTCAACCTAGTCTCATGGTATAGCAAGCGTGTTGTGGGAGGGAGGAAGCATGTCCCGAGAGCGGCATCACAGCCAAACCCGGGAGGTATGGAGTCCCGGCTTAAAGCTGTCAACCTCTTCGGACAGCAGGTCCCTATGGGTTCCTACCCTGCAATACAACGCAACGCTAGTCAGGTGCGGGACCCATCTCGAATGGTTCCCAAGCCCTTAGTTATTGTGGTAAAAATAAATGATGAACCTGCCAGAGCGCTAGTAGACTCAGGCTCGCTAGGCGACTTCATATCGAGTACCTTGGTCCAGCAGCTTGGAATTAAGAGAAAGGAACTAGCATCTCCTATACCAGTTCAATTGGCAGTTCAGGGGTCTCGATCCCGTATCAACTATGGGGCCACGGCCAAGTTCGAGTATCAGACCATATCTGGGAACCGATACTTTGATATGATAAACCTCTCCGGGTATGATTTGATACTGGGTACGCCTTGGCTCTTCCAACACCGCATCTCCTTTGGAATCAATCCATCGCATGTGGTTGTGGGATCGGCAAAGCCCTTGCCTCTTGAGGGGAATGGAGTCTCGCAGCTTGCATCTCGCTCCATGGAATTATATCAGGGAAACTTGGAGGCAATCCGTGAAGAACTACAACGCTACGCTGCCCCTATCTGCAAATCGGCAAGTGATACTCCCCTACCGCCCCTCCGGGTGATCAACCATGAGATAAATCTAATTGATCCCAATAGGATTTATCCATGGCGCCCATCACGATGTCCCGAGGCCATGCGGGCCCAATGGATCGAGAAACGCAATGCGTACATAAAGAACGGTCGCTGGAAGGTGACAAACAGTGGGAACACGGTGCCAATGATGCTCATTCCGAAGCCTGGTAAGCCAGGCGAGCCTATGCGGCTTCGAACTGTCTTTGACTTACGTGCCCGCAATGCCAATACAGTGAAACGATCATCGCCGCTCCCCGATATAGACGGGATCCTGCGTCGAGCCTCGAAGGGACGATATCGGTCCCTTCTCGATGGCAAGGATGCCTATGAGCAAATCCGGATTGTGCCTGAGCATGTGGAACGAAGCGCCGTGACTACACCAGATGGAAATATGGTCAGCAATGTAGTACAGCAGGGTGATTGTAACGCGCCAGCTACTTACCAAGCCTTAATGAACCACATTTTCTCGGCATACATAGGAAGGTTCCTTGACGTATACCTAGATGATATAATCATCTACTCAGACACATTAGACGATCATGTGCGACATGTTAAACTGGTAATTGACATACTGCGACGTGAGAAGCTCTATCTGGGCAAAGACAAGCTACAATTTTTGTGTCCTGAACTTAAGATTCTGGGACGAGTGGTCGACGATGATGGGATTTGCATGGACCCAGATAAGGTCGACGCTCTTGTCAAGTGGAAAACTCCCACTAACCGAGACCTGCTTCGGGGTTTCCTGGGAGCAGCAGGGTATCTCGCTGACGACATCGACCGCGTCCGCATACCCATGGGTATCCTACATCAATTAACAGGAGACACCGTGCCATTCCGGTGGGAATATTCTCACCAGCGCGCATTTGAGGATGTTAAACGGCTCGCTTCACAGTGCCGTAACCATCATAGGAAACCACTGGATTATGGGCCAACTGCCCCCGCCATTAACATGGTAACTGACGGTTGCGTTACAGGGGTAGCCGGCGTGATAAGTCAGGGCGAGGACTGGAAGAACGCCAGAGTTGCAGCATTCTACTCTGCGAAGCTCAACTCGGCCCAGCAGAACTATCCAGTACATGAGATAGAAATGCTTGCTGGGGTGGAGACTATGCTCAGACACCGCGACATTCTGCAGGGGACCAAATTCCGATGGTACACGGACCATAAAGGCCTCGTTACATTATTACAACAGAAGAATCTATCGGGCAGGCAGGCACGATGGATTGAGAAAATTTCGGAATTTGATTTTGATGTTTTTTACGTACCTGGGGCTGAAAACATTTTGTCGGACGCGCTTTCGCGCATCTACTCCAATGAGGCACCGGGAACAGTCCGTGCACGGAGCGAGTACACGTATCACGATGTGATTTCGAATGATGCCCTAGGAGACCACCTAGTATCTATGCCCCTTCTGGTTGGGAAGGAGGGCGAGGGCTTGGAGTTAGGCCTCATGGGCAAATCAGGCATCACCACGGAAGGCGATGGTGGAAGTATCAGGACGATCGACTCAGGGCCGCAAAACCAGGACCTGAATGATGATGATCAGGCGGAGCAGGTGGCGCCATCGGGCACACCAGATAAGGCAACCTGTCGTCGCCCACGTAAGAAGCAACCGGGTGCGGAAACAGGACGCCCAGAGACCTCGAAAGAGTTTGCAGCTAGAGTATCCCGGAATTTCGTGCTGAGAGGCCCTCAGCAACGAAAGGAGGGCGAGAGCATGGGAAAACTTACCATACGCATCCCAGCACGAAAAGCGGGTAGCTCACAATCTAATAATCAGACTGACGATCAGTATGATTATGAAATAGAGACTGAACGCGACCAACAATTGGCAACACGATCCAGGCAGCTCGCAGACATGATCGAACCACTCCAACCCATTTCCCTTGAAGAGAGACTGGCTGGAGGGCGTGAGCCCATCAACCTGCTTGAGACTATCCGCAATAAATATGGAGATGATCCAGACTTCGCGGACATAGTAGAAAGTCCCAAGAACTTTAAAAACTTCGAACTCACTAAAGATAAACTACTGTACCTCAGGACCAACGGGAAGAGAGTGCTCTGCATCCCACGAGTAATAACATCCGGCAGGAGTATAAGAGAGATAGTAATCTCTGAGGCACACTCAATGTTAGCACACCTAGGCGCTCGAAAAACACTAACATACTTACGAGACCACGTATGGTGGAAGGGAATAAGTAAAGACGTGCATGCATACTGCGAGTCATGCATAGTATGCTGTCAGAACAAGTCCTCCAATCAAAAACCATACGGATTACTGAATCCGTTGCCCATACCAACACAACCCTGGGAAGTCATCGGAATAGATTTCGTGGGACCATTCCCCGAGTCTAAAGACCGAAACTCTACATATGACCAAATCACAGTAATAATTGACTTACTGACCAGTATGGTGCACTTAGTACCCAGCAAAACGACATACACAGCACGAAATGTCGCTGAATTGGTATTCGCTGAAGTCTACAAACATCACGGCCTTCCGAGGGCTATAGTCAGCGATAGAGACTCTTGGTTCACTAGCATATTCTGGACGCACCTTAACTCATTAATTGGTACCCAACTAAAGATGTCTACTGCCTACCATCCTGAAACTGATGGTGCCACGGAACGTGCTAATCGTACAGTCACTCAGATGATAAGAATCTGTGTAGGGACCGCTCACCGAGACTGGGTATCCAAATTACCAGCAATAGAATTTGCTATCAATTCAGCTCGATCGGACAGTACGGGCTATGCGCCGTTCTTCCTGAACAACGGACGGATGCCGAGGACAATGGTATGGGACACCCCCTCAAAGAACGAGTTTGCTGGTGTTCGAGTCTTTGCGCAAAGACTCAAGACCGCGATCATGGCGGCTCACGACGCCATTCTGATGGCTCGAGTAAAGCAAACTCGAAACGCTAATCGCAAACGTCAGGTAGTCCCATTCAAAGAGGGAGACTTTGCATACGTGTCCACGAAAAATATGAACTTCCCCAAGGGTACGCCACGTAAAATGATACCCAAGTTTGTGGGTCCCTATTTACTTCTCACGGACTACGGAAATTGTTCTTTTAAGGTTCAGTTACCCACGCATATGCTGAGACGTGGTATACACGACGTGTACCATGCATCCCTCCTGCGCATCCATCACCCCAACGATGACCGTAGGTTCCCTGGCCGGCTATACTCCCAACTAGTGGCGGAGTCGGAGTCGGAACACGAGACCGAATGGGCCGCCGACAAGATAGTCAGTCACTCTGGATCGGGATATGATGCCATATTTGAGGTGTTATGGTTGGCCGGCGACAAGACCTGGTTGCCCTACGACCAGGTACAAGATCTCAATTTGATACAGCCCTACCTTGAGGCCTTGGGTGTGACCGATCGGGCCAATCTACCCTTGGGCACCGGCACACCACCAACCGACGACCCTCAGATCAATTTAGGAACCATCCAACTCAAAAACCATTTAAACTTGTTAAACACCCTCTCAGAACGACTCAGTTGCCCATCGGCCCCCCAGAATCACTTCCCTCCACACTACCGACGCTCACTCTTCAACTCCGATCGTTTCTCTAATCAGTACCCCGCCATGCATTACCGCCCCAAGAACCACTACGAATCTCATCCCTTACTTCGCCTCCGACCAGATGGTTTGCTTCAGCTCGACGCCTCCGACCCTGGTCTTGTAGTGCACCCTCTCCAGCTAGCCGAATATGTCGAGTTCGACAAAGCAGTGCGCCGCCAGGACACAGCCGCTAGCGCCCATACCCCCGCTGGATACGCCGAGTTCGCGGCTGCGTACAATCTTACCAAGGGCGACAATCCATGCGAGTTTACTACCTGGGTAAACAATGCTTACAATCTCGACAGCTTCCCCATCCCCGCCAGTCTCCTTAAATTCCCATTCGTCGACAAGCGCTACCACGACCTGACAGTCTTCGGTTTGATATCCGAGAGCGGAGACCTGGACACGGACCGCTGGGAGATGATGAAAAACGCCATCCTGCGCCCCCACCGTGAGGCCGTTAGGTACCAAGCTCGCGCTCAGTCTCGCAAACAAGAGAAAGCACGGAAGAGGCATAGGCGGGAGGAGGCAGGGCCTTACTCCGGGGGACCCTATGCAGGGACCTCTACTGGCTCTATCCGCGGTGGACCCCATCGCTCCGTCCAGGCCCATGTTCCCATTGAACCATCCCTTCCCTCTGACCGAGACGCCAACGGTGAGGACGATGAAGAAATGACCGAAGAACTACCCTCCGCTTAAAGAGACTATTTACCTCCCCCGTGGCTGCTTCCCGCGACGGGTACCTGCCTATCTTCACACTTTCGATGATCGGTACCGAATTATAACACCTTCCCTCTCTTTTTTTTTGGCTTCAACTTGATAGGTACCTCTCACTACGTTCGTGCCACCTGGAGGGCGTATGTAGCGACAAAAACCTTTCTACCTTCCTTTTCTGTCACTCCCTCGACTTTCGGATACAGTTGTGCCTCCCCGCACAACTCCTCTTTTAGAACCCTTATTACTTACACTATAAAAAGACCCTGTAGAGTAGCTGATAGCTAGCTCTTCCCAATTAAAGGACTTACACCCGTTCTCTGATTGTGCGAAGACTCTATTGATACCGTGTGACCCCACCGTGACTACACGCTGCGGTTACAGCCACGTGAGCGAATTTCAATCACTTCTTGAAGTTCTCTTTTTGTTCTTGCTTTTTTTGGTGGTTCTATCGGACGCTAGACGTATCTACGAAGGTTAGCTTCTAATGTCCAGAAAGAGAGGGGGGGGGGTTACAGTGAATATATCTCTATACTTGTGTAAGGGAGGTGTGTAGTCATCTGGCCCACCGTAGGGAAACTTTGAAGTTCTTTTTATGACATTCTATACACCAAGGTTAGGGAGTAAGTATGTACATACATACTTATCTGACATTTGGTCGTCGACATAGCGACCAGATGATTGTACGTGATTTTCGTCGCCAGAGTGCTTGTGCCTAGATGGAATACATTAGAAGTCTGCTGTTGTCGTGGATCCTGACACACTTCTCTCACATGCATACTGTTTCTGTGGGTATAAAAAATTGCCTTATACGTGGTCGAATTTGGTAATTCTATGGTCACTGCGACAGCAGGTATAGTGTATAAAATATGATATGTATGACAACAATAACCTCGGAATACAATGTCCCTTTCCCGGAGTCCATACAAGGTTCATCGACTTGGCGTGTGAACAGTACTGTAACGGATATAGCGTACGAAAAAGTATCAAGAGGTATCTTCAGAAAGCACGAGGCTGACGCATAAAGGCAGCAATACAGATGTTACGAATATCATGAGTCAGGTAATGGAGGAAGTGGTGGAACTTTGCTTGCAGGCCGATTCATCGGTCGCTTCAGCTTGCGCTGCTCGAGCTCCCTGGCACGTTTCTCCTGCTCTGCCTGCATGGCATTCATAATTTGCAATTGCTGCGCAATGAACTCCGAAGTACCGGTTCTAGAAAACGATAGTAACAAGACCGCGGCAATACCATATACAGCTCAAGGGGCTTACCGCATACGAAGAATTCTCAATATGGTCTCCTCACTTGTGGCCTCCTTTTCCTGTCGCTTCTCCTTTTTGCGTTCTCTGATGGTACCCAGGTTTCTTTGAGAGTAAACACTTTTTGCGCGCTTCTTGATCGTCCCGGAGGATCTCAGGACCTGCTGCATCATACGAACGCACTCTTCCATGAGATCATCCCTAGAAATAGTCAAAGGCGTGCTTCGAACTCGTACAAAGAAGTAGATGCTCACGTGTGCCAATCATAGTACAATCGTACAGAGAGTACGTCGCGATACTTCTGATTCTGTAGAATCTCTAGAGGCACTGGTCCTTCGCCTCCTGCATAGAAGTAGTCTTTCAAGAACTATTAAAGAAAGTAAGAGTGACATACAAAGAAAAAGTGCAGTCAACATCATACCTTAAGCCACTTGAAGACAATATCGACCTCTTTTTCGCTCATCGGCTTCATGTCACTTGAGATATCGGACAGAGGTGGAATCAGTAGTTCCTCCAATATGGTCAAGATCTCTTTCCAGACGCGCGTCATCACCATCTCCTTCGCAGAATCGCTGAGATACGTGTTTAGTGTTTGAAGATTAGCCTCAAGATAGTCGAATAGCGGAACTATAGCCTGCTCAATTTCCATATCCGTCATCTCCTCAGGTCGTCCACGTGGCTTCTCATTCTGAGGGAGCGGGATCTGGACCTCATGATTAGCCGTCCCAATGGTGGATCGATAGAGTGCTGTCATGTTGTCAAGGGCCTTGTTGTAGTCCAAGGTTAGATTTCCAGGTTTCAAGAGGTTCTTCACGACAGTACGCGACAGGCACTGTCGGACAAACGGTGACATCTCATGTGACCAGGTGAGGGATTGGTTACATCACCGCATTGTCTTTCGAAGGACATACCTTGTCAATAAAGATTCGAAGCATGTCCCCCTCGGCTCGTTTAAGCGAACGGAAAGCTCGTCCGAAGAAGAACCGGATATCGTCCTTTTCACCTTCCATACTTACACGAATTAACACCCGCCCATGTGGCTCTAGATTCATCCATAGTTCGTGCGCCAGGAAGTCACCAAATCGTCTTGTGTCGAGGCAGAGGTACGCCCGTCCAACGGTGTCGTGTTTGCCCACGAGAGCTCGGTCACGCACACTAACCATCAACCACAACTCCTTCTCCACGGAAATGTCAAAAGATTCTTCCCCTGAGCATGCGTTCATTGTAAGAAATCACTGCAAAGGACTCGAGCGTAAAGTGCAAGAACATACATCGTGGATTCAATGTCTCGTAAATCGTCCTTGTCTTTGCAAGACGGTTGCCATCGGGGTCACTGAGCGTGACGAAAGTGTCTAACTTGGCTGATGGACTACTATCCAAAGGAACAAGGCCTTCTGCAATCACGATCTTGACCGTGAACAAGAACTTATCGCGTTCCACCTTCTCTGGTAGTGGTGGTACGTGTTTTGCCACTGCTTCAGCCATCTTATCTGCTTCCATTTGCGTGTACATGTTATCGAGCAGCTTCCGCGCTGCCTCGATGTTGTTAAGCTTGACACATGACTGTGGCTGAAAGTTAAAGGGTTCTATTCGTCTTTCACCTGTTACAGTGAGTTGTTTAGCTTTCTCGAGCCATGCTGATGATTTTTGTGGCTGAATGTAGTCTGTCGGCCGCGGGAACATTTCAGCCATGAACATAGACTCGATACTTCGGCAATACTGTTCAACAGTCTTGGAGAGGGTCTGAAGGACGACATTGACATTAGAAATGGTGTATAGCATGGTAACTGTCCCAAGCGTGTTGAAAATTACCTTGGAAAGACCTGTAAAGAACCGTGCGTTCTGATACTCATCCTCCCATTCCAAATCCTGTAGAAAATTGATTGGACTTCGGAGGGAATCGAAAAGATCAACAATCGAGGAACTGTGTCCTTCAGACCCTTCAGCTTCGAACTGTTACAAGGGATCAGTGAGAAGTTGTCAAAAGGACGTTGGCATTGAGATGCATTTCAACATACCTTGTCCGCAGCAATAGCCTTAGACTCGATGAGCCCCACAACAAAAACAACATAAAACGACACGTACAGCTTGTACCCATTGTTCTGTTTTGCTATCTGTATTGATAAGCCACTGCCGGACATACGGCTCGAAAAAGCCAGTGATATTGAATGCGATTTCCCCTCTGTATGCCAGCTTACTCTAATTGAACCAAAACAGCAATATGGGGACATACTGTGGCACAAAAGCAGCATACATGCCGAGCAGGATTCTTGATCGGCGGTAGAGGGCGAAGACATCTTGGATGGGGACATCTGGTGTCGGACCATTCATAGACGATTCAAAGAGACGCCTCTGGGAATTTTGTAGATCTAATATGAGATGTGGAACGGCTATCTCAACGAAGAGTGACACAATATCGAGTTGCCTATGAGAAGACAATTAAATAGGCAAGTGATGAGGAGACACGAGAAATTATACCCTAATAACGGTTCGGGGAATCTCTTATCGAGGAGTTTCGCTGATTTCTCGAGTTCATCTGTCATAAGTAGTAAAGGTAGCGCACGATTGACACCGGGTAACTTCTGCAGTTCCTGCATTTTTAAGTCGTAGAAATGGCCGGATACTTCTCGTATTCGTGCCTGAACATCTAAGAGCCGTGCACTAATGTCGACATGGTACCTCTCGAGGAGGCCGCTGTCTCGAACTTGCTCCAGGATAGCAAGATAAGGTTCGATTTCGGAAGGTTTAAGGTCAGGTAATGCATCCATGGCGTGATAGAGAGAGGAAAGGAAGATATTAAAGAGTGATCCATATACACCACAGAGATATTCTGACTATTGGATTAGAAGAAATCAGCCAGGCAAAAACACGTTCAAAGAGGATTGATAAATTTACGTCTTGGACCGGCCAATTCTCCACTTCTGTCTCATGCATTATTTTCACTACATTTGAGAGTGCTTCTGGTACACATTCAAGTGGTACGTCGTTTCGTTCATAAAACTCTTTCACTAAGTCCAAGAAACAGGTGACTCGGTAAGAGTGGGCTATTCGCCATCGTAATGCGCATTCGTTGATGAGCTCGAGATGTGGGGTAGATAAGATCCCAAGAGATACTTCGTCGTTGTCGTCTACTTCAGGGCTCATCATAACTTCTAAGTCTGCCACAAGACAGTATTCGAGTAGTCGCCGGTAGTATTTGCGAGGATTAGGAGGTATGAAGGTGAAATGATGACCGACGGGAAGATCCTCTTCACCGTCGCCATCTGTTTGGTCGATGTGTAGAGACCGTCGGCTGGAAATCGAAGCATGGCGGGTGGTCGCGCCTCCAGGAGAGTCTACAGCATATAGTGATCCTTGTCGCGGGTTTGACGTTTGATAAGACGACGCTACTTCTGATGATGTCGACTTCGCAAGATCTGGATTGAACTGAACCATGATAACCATCAATTGTTGTAGATGCGTAGTTTCGAGTGTTTTCCAGTGGTTCCATGCGGCATCACTATCAAAATCTTCTCGTCGTCCGGGAAATGGTGCACCAGCATTTATGTTTTTCAAGCACGTCTGTTTGAATTGAATCAGACGTAGAGTACGCCAAGGTGTAATCTGACCTTAAGATCGTTCATAGCTGCCTGAGCACACAATCCAGAGTGAGTTACTATGCACGGTAATCGATACAAAAATCCCTCGCCTTTTCTGTAACGACTTGCCCCAGCATTTGATCAACTTCTTTTTGTACGACGGGCTCAGACAACTTAAATAGGTGAGCAACAGTTCGTACTAGTGCCATATCTGCAATGTTTGTGCTCATGGCGCCAACGCTGGATTCACGTTCGCGCGAAGGGGAAGCCGAATCGTAACCTGAATCACTGTAAGTTTGTGTCGACGGAGCAAGTTTTGTGGTATATGTATCGAGGCGAGAAAGAAGCTCCGGAGATACATGATGAACGTTCCGTAGACATTCCCGGAGCATCTTCACGAATTGTGCGATGTGATTGTTGAGCTCAATCTTCCAGCCATCTCCAATAAGAGAAGGCTCCTTTCTCAGGACCGTTGTAGCATGGGTAGCAAATAACAAGATTAGCTCCTCGATCTTCCTGTTCTCTTTCATTTGACGTTTAAAGCTGTCGTTCATGAATTGATTATAGAACTTTGCCATTGTCCTTCGTAGCAGTTGATCTGAGTACCTTTTGACTTGTAAGTCCCATGTTCAAGGATGGCAGAGGCACAATCGCGCACCCAGGGTCCTTCCCCATCGAGATATTCTGCAGCTTGAGCTCGAGTACCTTGAGCAACTTTTCCGGAAACTTGACACTCTTTGACCCATCTCTAACATCTCTAAATATCTCACCGATCGAAAAATTTGAAAGAGCTGAAAGTCGAGAGGAATGTTCCCGATCCCGGACCTCTGTTGTGGAAATCTTCGGCGTCGTATCAACTGCCTTAGGGAGCAGGAGGTAGCCTAAGATACTGATCAAGAGATGAGAAGAATCACACATTGTAGATAGGCTCAGTACTTACGCTACACGAAGAACATATCTGTGATGAAGTAAGAAGAGACGGGCCGACAACAGCAGAGATGAAGTACGCACTCGAATAGATCCTCTTCTGTGACCCGATGCTTTGAGACTCGCTTCTCTTGAGAGTAGCTGTCATAGCTTCGGCTTGACATGAAGCAATATTGCTTTAATAAGAGGAAGGAATGGCTAAGACAACAGGAAGTCTTGGATGAGACGTATGTTCAGGAGGAATTCCCCGTCACGCCCATCGACACTGGAAATCATCAAAAGTAAACAAGTCCTCGCGGTTCACCATCATGAATGATCATCTCTCGCTAACGTCCACTGTGCAATGCTAGCAAGTCTGTAATTCCTGCTATACTTACTTTTGTGAACCTCTCCAGAACAAATTTATATGTTTCATGGGAGGGAGTTTACTATCTTGGGAAGTCACTGATAAGTACTTTTTTGATCATTACTCTATCCCTTTCGAACGACAAGTTACTCGGCGTTCATGCAAACAGCCGCATCGTTTGTTGAAAAACGAAAGCATACCCGAGTTAACTTTGTCTGTTTATCTTCCTTTTAATTACGTGTGGTTGATTCGCGCCTTCCGAAGAGATTTGAATATCACCGTTCTTGTATCATGCTTTATTTAACTCAATGTAGACCTGATCGATAATCAAGGGGCAACTTGAAACTCGAATACTGTCCAACACAGGCGCTCGACGACTGGGCTTTTCTCTGGCCACAGCACAGAGTTGACATGGTCAGGACAGTCCTCCGATTTCGATTAATCCGCATGACCTATGTAAAGCAGTTGTCATTCGCCCCAAGCCCCGTGCCCTGGCTAGGAATATACAATAGATATATTCGTCCATATATAATCATTGATCGTTCTCGCAGGGATCACATGGTATGATAGTTCATGAGATGTCATTATATCCAAACGCCAGAATCAAGGGAGGATAAGATCGGGAACATATGTCCAAACTTGAAAACAAAAATTTCAGCTTTCACTCGCACCACCACCATCAGATAGATTGAAATGCGTTCAAGCCAAATGCTATTGCTAGAAATCTTCCATAGGGTGTGTAGCTTTGACGCGAACTAAGCAAATGAAGGAGCTTGTTGATGCTCATTCTGCAGGGGTTGTGGGGCAGATAGATATGACTGAACTGGAAGAATTCTATCGCTTGTTTGCCGAGGGACTTGTTCAGAGAACAGCATCACACCCGGGTGGGTAAGATTTACATGTCTTAAATTGTCTGTTTCTTGAGCTGGTGAAGGTGACATAAGAGGACCATACAGTCCAAGGATATCCGCGGAGCTAATCGACGGCCTGTTCAGGTAATTTGGAGCGTGAAGTAGATGATGCCAAGGTTCCTCGGAGTAGGAAGGTGACGGCGAGGGTTGCGCCGGTGCAGGACGAAAGTGATAAAGTGATGGCGGAGGATTTGGTGCAACAGAAGATTGAGGCAGGACAGGCACCATATTGATCTTAAGTTGCTGGTATACATCATCTGCCTGAGCAGGGACAAACTGATTGATACGCGGTATGTTCGCGAGTGGTCCGGGACGTCCAATTGTTGAACCCGCCTGAGGCACGAATGGATGATTGCGCGTCAGATCAACAGGGAGAATCGGCTGTGGAGCTAGCGCCAACAGGGGAGCTGCTTGTTGCAAGATACCTGGGATAGGTTGATTTTTCGTCAATACGGGATGACGAGGCCGCCGGCCCGGGATTTTGGGACGTGGCCGACGAGGTGGTAGATCCACACCAAGTTCATTCTGCTCGATGTCCGGGTGATCGCGCTTGACTTGTTCGAGAGCAGCGGTAGCAGCTTGTATGACCTAGAGAAATTTAATCTTGCCATAACCAAAGAGCAGGATTATACTGACGTCGTTATTGTGCCTGTCTGTCTGAGCATCGAAAAGTGGGCACATCCCATTGCTCCCTGCTCCCCGACGTCGTCTCAGATGGCTCTATTCAGCGTCAACAAAAACGAAAGAGACCCATATAAAGATAGAGACATACAGAATCAAAATGGTCATAACCTGCAATAGCCTTTCGACAGATATAACATGATAATGTGCCACAAGAAGGGCATTTTATCTTGTTGCACTACGAGATGGGTAAGTCAGCTGAAATCCATGTCAGCTGGAAAATACCATACACCATCCTCTTTTATGAACGCTAGACATGATAGTGTGGATCAGGAATGGGATCAAAAAGGCGGAACACGAACATACGCTTCTCGCACTTTGGACAACTTCGCATTAATGCACGGCCTTTCGAATATCACTTTCCCAATCAGGACTTATGGGTCTGGGAGACTTACTCATAGCTTCCGCGATAGCATGACGTCCTTTTCTTATTTCATCATCACGAACCTCTAAAGATCTGTGAATAGATGAGGCGGTGAAATACGAAAAATTTTCACCTTGACAAGTCTTTGGGAGATGATCCTGCGATATCTCTTTATAGATCTGTTCCGGTAACGAGAGGACGGCGGACGGACCAGCTTCTTACACCTCCGACAGCTCACTTTTCCACACTTCTCCGTGTTGCCGCACACAAAAATGGTCATCTGATCCTCCGAAATCACACAGGCAAATTCACAGAATGGGCAGTCTTCCAAAACAAGCCCTGCTGTTGCGATCTCCCGGCGCTGGTCCAGACGTTCCCACATAACGAACTGGTTGTCGTCAAGTGCACTACGGAGGGCATCGGCCGAAAAGAAGCTCTCGCATCCCTCCGTGGACATGCACGAGATTCTTGATTTCTGGACAATAAGTAGGTTAGAACAGTGGGTGGAGATGCATCCATGGCAAAACATATGCCTGTCGGGGCAGGAGGCCATACCACTCTGTATAATGGATTAGCTCGCGGTTCACGAGGGAGATTTGGAAGCCTCACGGAAGGGTATTCTGTGAAACAACAACCACATTCTATCATCCGTCCGTCGTCACCAGCAATTTCGACCTGGTTGTGCGACATCTCACCCTCCGCGACAACATGGGCGTCGTTCCTTTGACTGGAGAGTACTTCCAGAAGCCATCTCCGTTCACGATCAAACTCCACATCTTCCGGTGCACGTCGCTTTCCTTTATCTGATTTCGCCAAGTTAGGTACAGGGGGAACAGCCGTCAAGTGTAATCGTTCGAGAACTTCTCTTTGTTTCGTGTAAAGTAAGAGATGAGTTGGTGCATAACATGAGCCCAGTGACTTGAAGACGGCGCGAATGAGTCTTTCTTCGACATAGGAAAAATCTTTGTGCAACTGACTCTGCAAGTCGATCAGATCAACTCTGCAATTACTTAGGAAAAAGTGGACATTACCACAGCAAGCTCGACATAGTCCAGCCCCCTTTTTCGTGGCCGTGCTCTATTTGCATAATCGGCCTTGAACCGCTTGAAAGATTCTTTCACGCTACCATGCTCTTCACTAGTATTACATTTGCGTTTGCCAGAGCTGCCTCCGAGACTGGTGACCTCGAGATTGATGGAACCACTGCGGACAGCCCTTAAAGCATGGTCTACGGTGATACGAGGATATTCATGATTGTTACTGTCGACGAAAGAATGCAGCTCATTTTTGTCAGCATTTGGGTGTACCTGGAGAGCGCGGCGGATACAGAAGTCGTGTCGGCTTTTCACTGGTTTTGGCCCGTCATTCACAGACGAGATTAAAGAGTCCGGTGATTGTAGAGAGTATCGTTCGATGGTAGCATCGTTAATGCCATCCATCGAGGGAATCTTGAAGGAATTGATGCTGGAGTACAATCCTTCGCCGACGAGGACCCTTATAAATTGAACTCGCGGCCGAGGGGAATGATCGTTCCAGAATGTCCTAATTCTGAATCATTAAGGAGATTTGCGAGAGTGATACTAGATTGCCTTGGTTTCTTTCTCTGTCCGACTAAGATGGCGGCTGCAATAGCCTATGTTCGCCGGGATCCCTGTGATTTGTGATTTGTATTGACGTATTTCAGTAGCACAGTGGTGTAGTGTAGCACAGGAGTTCATTTCAAGTATATTTGGATTGCGCGCTCTTATGTGCGGGCGCCAATCAACCGACATTGTTGACATGAGTATGCTGACGATTCTGTTGAAGAAGAGGTCCATCTTGAGAAGTATCGATTTGAGTTTGTATTGAGCTACATAAAGATAATTCCCGCTACTTTAGTAGTGGGTCTTTATCGTCTTACGTTAGAAGTGGGTCCTAGTCACCCCAGCCCGCAATTTCACCAAAGGGCAAAATTGATTACTTACAGTCATGTGCGAAAAAACGCGGCTTTCAACTCGTCATGATGAAGTGACATTGTTAACGGGAGTATGCTGACGATTTCGTTGAATAAAATAGGTCCATCTTGGGAAGTACCGATTTGGCTGGTCCACGGACGTTGGTATGTAAGTTCACCCTTGTAAACGCAGCCGTTTTGCCTAAAATGGAACACGGTTCGGAATTGCACGCGACGAACCAGTGGACTACCCTGTCCCATTGAAACAAACCTAAATTACTATTCTGTGACCCGTTATGCAGAGTGGACAAGGCTCTGATACCTTGCCGGAGTCATTTCCGTAGCGGTTACCAAACCACTACAGTGCCCGAAGTTCCGACTCAGAACTTGTTGCAACATGCGCTTGATTCTCCTAGATTGATGCAACTCTACTTATGGATGCAGAGCAACGTTGTGACGTATGGAACAATGTCTCCCATATTATGTACTCAATTGTACGTCCAATTTATGTGAGATTTGTCTTCGGAGTCACGCAACTTCTCTTTCGTCCACCCAGAATACCTTGAGGGTAACTTAAAAGTTGAATGTTAAATTATCGCCTTGTCTCCGTTTGAATTCTGTTAAATCTTCCAGGTGTATCTGTTCCGTGATTATCGTGGTGAAATTACAGCGAGCAACCTACCCTTTCTTCAGTAACAAGTGTTTTTTTTTTGCTCTCCACCGTACCAAAATTGCACGCGTTGTACTTGTCCTTGAAGACCCGAAGAGAAGCCCTGAACGGAATCTCTACTCCCTAAATGCATGCATTTGGCTCTGCAGCGAGGCCTACCTCACAACGTCCAGATGCAGCCAAAAGGCGTAGGTAGTTTTCTACTTATGGAAGGTGTACTGTCAGTGTACCTCCGCATCCAATTGTGACGTCGATGGATCCAACTGTCAATTTGCATAGAAGGCCACGGAGGTTCACAAGAAGTGCTCATTAGGTTCGTTGAGTTCCAACCTGTCTGGGCCATTCGGAACATTCAGCGAACTGAGGGTATCAGTTCATAGGAGTCCTCCATGTCAGTTTGGTGAATCCTAAGCCGAGGCCTTGGAAACAGTTTTCTGGTTTCTCGGCAGTTTAACAGACGATGTTTGAATTTACCAAGGAATCCCTAATCTTTGCACTAAGGTCCAGTACTCTCAGTAAGTCTCCGAATCAGCCCAGGAGAAGTCACGCTCTAATTCAAGAGACATGAGTGCAAGGCTATTCTTGGTGTATATACACATGTACCACGGAGATCTTTAGAAGCTGTCATCAAGCAGAACCACTCGTAACTGTCTAACTTCACATGGAAACATGCGGTTTCTGATCGAATATCAAGTCATGTGGGCATGTACTTGAATGTTCTCTTTGTTAGCTATAGTGATACTAGGAATTCAAAGTCATCGAGTGTGCCCACACATTATAGCGCTGATTCTGTGGAAACATGTTGTAATACAAAAGATTTCCCTGCAGCTCTTGATCCAAGTTTGCTTACCCCTGGATAGGGTAGCAGAGACCAGCCTTCTTGTTTCACACTTGGACGAGTATGAAGAGGCGTGTACATCACGGAGTCTTGTTGAGTTATAGCCAAATTAAATTATCAGCTAATTCACGATACGAGAGATCCATCCAAAAGAGGACGTGTTGGAGATGATCAATCACGTGGCCAACATTTCGACGTGTCTGCCACGACATCGACTATTTGGCTTTCACTTCCATTGATTTTCTCGTATTTAGATGCTGTTTGACGCTACTCGACGACCTCTATAATTTGCACTCTAATCATCATGCGACTTATGCGTTGTTGGACTTTTCTCTCTCTCTTGGCCTTAATTCCACAGGGGACTTGGGCTTCGGTCCTGGCGATTGACTATGGAACGGACTGGATTAAGGCCTCTTTGATGAAGCCGGGTGTGCCATTCGACGTTCTACTCAACAAAGACTCCAAGAGAAAAATTCAGGCTGCGGTAGGGTGGAAGAACGGCGATCGTTTGTTTGGGTCCGATGCGGCTGCAATGGTACAAGAGCCGTCTTGTTAGAAGAACCTCGCTAATCCCAATTACAGGCCAGCAGATTTCCCTTGGATGTATTTACAGCTCTAAAACCTCTTCAGGGAGCACCATATGACTCTGACACCCTCCCATATTACACCAAGATTTCACCAAGTGAGGTGTTCGAGACTACGCGCAAAACTATTGGTGTCAAAAGAAGCGATGGCTCAGAATGGAGCGTCGAAGAGCTGGTGGCTATGCAATTCGCGTATGTTAAAGAACTGGCCGAAGCTGTCGCAGAGGAGAAGGTGCGAGATGTCGTGATCACTGTACCCCCTTATTACTCTCAGATGGAACGTGACGCGGTTGTGGACGCCATTGAGATTTCGGGACTCCGCACTCTTGCTTTGATCAATGACGGGACTGCTGTCGCTGTCAACTATGCCATGACTCGATCATTTAACGTTCCTGAGTACCACGTTATTTATGACGCTGGTGCATCATCTATAGTGGCCACAATCGTGCAGTTCGCTCCTGTTGATCCCAAGAGTGCCTCAGCCGGAACACACATTACTGTCGCTGGAGTTGGGTATGATCGTCATACTGGTGGTATCGAGATGGATAGACGCTTGCGTGAGATGCTCGTCGAAACGTTCAATGCCAAGCACAAGAAGGACATTCGTAGAGACAAGAAGGGTATGGCGAAACTGTGGAAAGAGGCTGGACGTGTTAAAGCTATTCTCAGTGCCAATACGGAGGCTAACTCAGCGGTGAGTCATCTTTTCTCATAGCAAGTTGTGGAGGTCCCCTGAGTAGTTTATAGGTCGAAAGCTTGGCTTGGGATATCGATTTTCGTTCCAAAGTTTCAAGGGCTGACTTTGAACAAGCATGCGATGACCTAAAGGTCAAGTTTGTACAACCAATTTTTGATGCATTATACACAGCGAACCTTTCCTTGGTATACTTAATGCTTGCGTAGTGCCATAAACCACTTAACGCCTGTCATAGGATAACATAACCTCTGTGCTCCTTGTCGGTGGTACGACTCGTATGCCTTTGCTTCAAGAGGTTGTCAAGACGGCCGTTGGAGCGTAAGTTCATAAAAAGATTCAATTTCCCTAGATTTTATTGAATTTCAATCAGGGAGAAGATTGCGCTAAATGTCAATGCAGATGAATCCCCTGTTCTCGGTATGATTTCAGCTTTAATGAAGAACTTTTCTCTGATTTTCATGAAGGTGCTGCATTCTACGGAGCGAGCCTTAGCCGTCAATTCAAGACCAAAAACATCAAAGTGACCGATATGAGCCTTTATGACGTTGAAGTTAGCTATTTCGCTGCTCCAACCACATCTCTCAGCCGCCCCAGAAGCATCAGCACTCTTATTTTCCCGGCTGGTTCTAAAGTTGGCACCAAGAAAACTTTGACTTTCAAACGCAAGGAAGACTTTACTCTCTATTTCGATTACAAGCAGGTCGTTTTTCCGTAAATTATCTAATTTCGCTTCCACGACGACAATATACTGATGTGATATCTAGAGGATATCCCCAGCGAATGTTCGAGTCTCAAATTATCGGTGTCAGTGAAGCCCTTGGAAATCTGACGGAACGTGGAGCGGTCGATCCAGTTGTGAAGGCGACTTTGATGCTATCTGATTCTGGATTTGTTTCAGTCTCCGAGGCAGTCGCATATGGTGAGATTAAGGATGATAGTCTGACAGGTTAATACTCTTATCATACTCCAGTCGGACTCCCGCTGATCTAGACTCGTAGGAAAATTGAAAGGACTTTTTGGTGGTGGAAGTTCTGCAGATCAGGCTGAAACTTCTACTGAGAATGTACCTCCTCGAGAGACTTCTACGGAACATTCGGAATCAACCTCATCGTCTTCTTCATCTTCTGCTACCCCTACGCCGTTGGCCAATGAAACCGATGCTAAGCCAGAGAAAAAGAAGGTTGTTCCCAAAGAGGATACCATCAAATTGAAAATAGTTACTACTTTCCCGGTCATCCCTCCGATGACTGTTGATGAGAAAAGGGAAGCAAGATCCAGGTAAGTGTTGTATCATGTATGACCTTCGCTCTCCTCTTATTGATTCTCTAGGCTTCGTGCCATTGACCAAGACGAAGCTGCCAAAACCAGGAAGGACGAAGCCCGCAATACTCTTGAGGGCTATCTCTATCGTCTGCGTGACCTTCTTGACGAGGAGAATCGAGACACTCCATTTAAAAAGTGCTCGAAAGCATCGGAACGCAAAGAGATTACGGAGAAGCTTGAGGAATCCTTCACTTGGCTTCATGAACATGGAGACGTCGCAGAAACGTCACAATTCCTTGATAAGCGTATTTCGCTTGAGTGGGTGTTGTTCTCCTTCACGGAATACCTTTTTGATTGCTTTTTCCAGAGCTCTAGAGAGACCCATTGTCCATCGTTATAAGGAAATTGAAGCCTTCCCTCAAGCCCTCAACAATAGTCAAATGTGGAACTGGAGTACTCGCCTATTCCTTACGGAGGCGAGACAAAACTTGACTGCCGAGCTCGAAGCCGACCTTCCTTCCAAATGGACAAAGGAAGACCTCGACTCTCTCGAGAAAACATTGAGGGAGCACGAAACATGGCTTTCAACTTGGGTTGAGAAGCAGAAAGCCGTTCAGCCGAACGAAGATCCGGTCATTGAAACCGCCGAGATGAAGGCTCGAGCCAAAGTGCTGGAGACTGCCTTGATGAAACTCTACAAACGCAAGGTGCCAAAGACTAGGAAGCCAAAAACGACAAGCTCTGCTTCCCCAGAACCAACGGCCCAGGCGGAGGAAAAGGCTGAAGAGAAGAGAGATGAACCTCCAGCGGAAGATGTTACGTCAGAGACCCCTCCACTAGGACAGGAGGAAGCACAAGAACCTCTGGCAGTGCCAAAACATGATGAGCTCTAGGTCATATACAGTAGGATAACCATTATAGATGACGAGAATGTGGTCTGAAAGGGATGTATCTTTGAGCTTCAAGTGTCGAGTCTTCGGTGGCACGGTCATACTTCCGACATAAGCTTCCTGATTGTTAGATTTCTCTGCAAGGATGAATATCAATGATACTTGATCTGAATACCTTCGTGATCGGAGTCACTACTTATGGTAGGCTACAAAGTGCGCGTAATGCTAAAAACGTAGTTTTAAGTAGGTTGATCCAAACTTACCTCTTGTATGAAGTAAACAAGTTTGATCTCGAACTTTGGCTGACAGTTGTCTTATGTTAAAATGCCTCATGCACGCCTTGCTTCGAGATTCGGTCTTCGTTGGATCTGCCACATGGAACAGCTGATCATATGCAAATGAATCTGCACTCGAAGAGCTTCATCTACTAGCTCAAAATCAGCTTGAATGCTCACAATCTCTCCCTGGTCGATACGCGATCCTTGCGTCTCACCAGTCAAGCTAGTCAAGCCTTATTATCTTTCATTTTGCCACATGGATGTTTTTTGCATTTACCTGATCACTACCGGCTTGGAATGCAGAAAACGAATTCCCGGGAAAATTTCTTATCTGTTACGCCATAAAGCCAACTCGCAAACTGGATGAGAGCCCTTTGCGCGACATTTCATATACCAGATGTGATTTGGCCTCGATTTGCTCTGTCCTTTCCGCCTTTCCGTCCTCAGACCCTCATGGCCTATACTTGCTGAGTGACCTGTTGTTCTCTCCTATTTCTAGACGTATCACGGCAAGTTTTTGACATCTTCATTCCATCCAACGAAGATGGGTGAAGATGTGATTTTTCGTCCATGGACCAACGAAGCGCGGTAATTAGTCTTCCCATTCAGTCCTCTGTGGAAAGTAATTTTCTTTATTACCAGGCATATTCCAATCGGCGACTACTCCTGAAATCAGCAAAAATACGCCACAATGTTACATATATCATGTTTGAAGGATGATCCTCTTTTATTTTATTGTTTTTGATAAGAACACTGCGAGAGAGTAAGCTGGCTGGAGTCTCTCGAATCAATAATTCAACCGTTCATTAAGAGCAGAAAAACTGGGGACTGCTACGAAAGTCTTGAATAAAAACAAACAGTGCTCAAGAACTAGCTCAACCTCATGACAAATAGGGCTGCAAAATATCAGACGTGGTGGCAGATCAAATCTGCGTGAGAACGGCGCGTGCGTGATCCATATTGTATTTACAGTTATTGATAAGATATCCAATTGGAGCTTTAGCTATTATCGTCACAACTGCATCCATGAATTGCCTCTCTTTTCTTGCCCTTACCACTCATCACCGAACTATCATACAGGCCTCTTGAGAGAAAACTTGAGGAGATTCACTATATTTGCTCTTAATCTAAACTGACTTGCACTGTGACCGCGTCGTGTTTCACCTGATCACTTTGGAAGGTTTCACTGGCGCGTCCTTTGGCCATAAATGTCTTGCGATTTTCGGTGAGCTTTTCTGTGAAGTCAAATTACGTACTGAAAGCTCCTTCCTGGGCAGACAAGCGGTGCACGCGTTTTCGGGGTTCCTTATCTTTCTGATGACGACCCTTGTTAGCCTGGCTGCACCCATACTCCTTGGGCCTCCTTTCTTTCCATCAAACGAGAGACCATCAGACAACCTCTTGGACAAAGTCGCCGTATATTATAATCGCATCCTTGAGATCATACCTGACACGAACGAGGATCATTTGTGGTCGGTAATTCGAAGTACCCTTTCGAAACACAAAGACGCAAGTCTAGAGCATGTACTCGACGATGTCCTTGAGAAGATCAGGATTGAAGAAGACGGAAACCAACGCGTCGAGTGCGCTTGTTGTTTTAGTACATTTCCCTTTGTGAGTCGTCGTCTCCATTGCGCGTTCTTGAAAAATAACAGATGTATGGGCAGGAGGAAATGGTCCAGTGTCCCGAGACTCATCTGTTCTGCAGCTCATGTATGAACCAGCACGCATCTAACCTATTGGGCTCACACAATCCTGATATCCGGTGCATTGACCAATCTGGATGTTC